>OVBE01010654.1:0-14810 GCA_900406425.1 Iberis pinnata
TTTTAAATTGTGCATGTTTGAATGTTTAAACCAACAATCTTAATGGCATAGACTAAAAATTATTCACATAGGATTAATGAGTTGAACTTTACCTGAATTAGATGATATATTAAGTACTTTAATGACATAATTAAACTTAAGTATTTGCTAGACATAGATTAGCAAATTCTCTGTTTATCAAGCATTCACAAATGATGATCGAACCCCAGCTTAAGAGGTAATTTCATCAAGCTAGTGACGTTAAACAAGCGCTGAAAAGGAGGCGACCCACGATTTGGTGTTTTTTATTTATCATTTTAGTTGTTTGAGTCTAGTTTTTAGTCTTGTTTCATAAATACTGATTTTTAGTTTTGAGTTCATTTTTCCTTAGGAGTTTTGAACTGCATATTGTGACTTTTGCTTAGAAAGAACAGATTAATCGGTCTAGCAATACATCCAACTCTAAAACATATGGATTGATCGGTCTAGACTGGATTAATCGGTCCAGACTAGATTGATTGGTCCAGACCGACGTAAAAAAAACTTCTCTTTTTCGTGAGTCAGTCTTTTCCTTTTCATACCTAGACGGTGTGAAGTATGTCTGAGGGAGGGTCTATGTGTACTAACCACTATCTCTTGTTGATTTTTATGTTTTGTCCTTTTTATGAAATTTTCCAAAAAATTTCATTTTGATAGAGTCGAATCAAAGGAATCATGACCTGAAAGAATGATGATTACTACCTAGTGTGAGTTTGAAACCATTTTCTATTGACTGTTGACTTAGTTTATTGTTATGTTTGTTTTAGAACCCCATTGACTGATTTTGTTCTTCTGAAAGTTCTTATCTTTTGGATTGTTGATAATTCAATGCCAGCTCTAAATCGTTATGACTAACCTTATCTTAAATTCTCCTAATTACTTATGATATTGGTATACTTTGAGCTAGGTACTTTTAGGTTTAGGCCTCTATAAAACAGTGATATCTACAGTATGATCCTGATTCCTTTCTCCTTCCCTTCAAAAGGTAAAAGAGGGATTGAAAAGGGGACCTTGAAATCCGTTTCCTCATCGGATAAAACCACCTTCTAAAAAAGAATAAAAGAAAACTTATGGAGTGATCGGTCTATACTGGATTAATCGGTCCAGACTAGATTGATTGGTCCAGACCAACGTAAAAAAAACTTCTCTTTTTCGTGAGTCAGTCTTTTCTTTTTCATACCTAGACACTGTGAAGTATGTCTCAGGGAGGGTCTATGTGTACTAAGCATTATCTCATGTTGATTTCTATGTTTTGTCTTTTTGATGAAATTTTCCAAAAATTTTCATTTTGATAGAGTTGAATCAAAGGAATCATGACCAGAATTAATGATGATTACTACCTAGTGTGAGTTTGAAACCATTTTCTATTGACTGTTGACTTAGATTTATTGTTATGTTTGTTTTAGAACCCCATTGACTGATTTTGTTCTTATGAAAGTTCTTTTCTTTTGGATTGTTGATAATTCAATGCCAGCTCTAAATCGTTATGACTAACCTTATCTTAAATTCTCTTAATTACTTATAATGTTGGTATATTTTGAGCTAGGTACTTTTAGTTTTAGGCCTCTATAAAACTGTGATTTCTACAGTATGATCCTGATTCCTTTCTCCTTCCCTTTAAAAGGTAACAGTGGGATTGAAAGCGGACCTTGAAATCTGTTTCCTCATCTGATAAAACCACCTTCTAAAAAAGAAGAAAAGAAAATAGAAAGCAAAGCCTAGAAAAAAAAAATGATGAGGAAGCAGAAAAGAAAATATTTAAAGAAGTAAGAAAAAGAGAAGGAAATGGACCCGAAGTGGTAGATGCTACGTTTGGTAGGGGGACTCTGAAATAAAGGTACTTTAGTGCCCTCATCGATTTCCCATAGGTAAGAATGCAACTCTTTGTGCTTAAATAAATCCAATGAGCTGGTTGAGATGACATGATAGTTTGATTGATTGGGTGGTTAAGTGGTGCTGTATGTTCTGATGGAGTGATTGTCTTTCATTAGTGTCTTTGGTATTTTAACTTGAGATTTCTGAGATTCTGCAAGTTCTTATGTGGACCATTCAAACCTCTTCTCTATATTTGATCTTGCTTTAGTTGAGGACATGTAAAGATCTAAGCGTGGGGGAGTTGATATTACTCATTTTTAATGCTTTATAATGATCATTTACGCTTGCTATTTAGTGTTATACGAGCTTTTCTCTGCAAAATTGGTACATTTTACATGTTTCCAGGTGTTTAGGATGTTTTGGAAGCAAATTGGCATATGTAGATGTAGAGTCCGACAGAAATATCGGAAGTTTACCAATGTTTGAAGATTTTCCCACTAGTAGATTAAGCTGAAATTTTGACACAAGATAGTCATGTGAGTTAGCATTCGTATGACGATGGTTGGAAGTCAATCCAATGGTGCAGTTAAGAGTTATTTCGGTTTTATTGAAGACTGGTCAAGCTGACTCGTAGAAGAAGTATGTACAAAGTAGATCCATCGGTCCAAAGTCCCTGGAAAAACCAGGAGCTTCCAGACCGATCCAGAGCATCCAGACCGACCAATCGAAGCTGGACCGATCAATCCACACACCTGCAAAAAATTTGGAGAATTTTCATTGTTTTGCATGTGTGTCCTCAAGCCTATCTTTTTCATCTAAAGGGATAAATCCATAACTGATAGCAAGAGAAAAACTAATACATGACAATGTATCAAGAAGAATAGTCTAAAATGCAAAAGCATATACAACCCAGTAGAAAATAGAAATATCTTTGGAGTCTAAAGGCCAAACAAGGCAGTCAAAATGAAAATTCGAAAGGCTAAATTCTTAAGACCGAACCAATCATCCTACATCAACCTAGAGAACACTAAAAATGCCAAAACTAATGAAACATGCGAGAGCGCCAACCAAACATCCAGGAAACACAATGGAGAGAGCCGGAATCCCGCACCCTCTATCAACTCCTTCAATAGTGGAATAAGAACTACCTCACATATATCAAACAACGGCTACTAGACCTGGACAAAGACCTGATGCGACTCTAAGGACTCTCAACTGACCATAAATGACTATATCAAACTATGTTGAAAGTCTTGAAAGCAAGCCAACTTGAAGAAACAAATCTCAGTTTGATCCAAATGTGGAAACAAGAAGCGAGTGTGGAAAATGATATTACTCGGTTTTTATTCTTATAGTGGGTATTTACACTTGCTATTTGGCATTATCAGAGTGTTTTTCATGTAGTTTTCGCATATTTTCATAATTTTAAGAGTCCATGACGTTTTGGATGCAAATTGGCATATGAAGATGCAACATCCAACAGAAGGTTCAGAATTTTACCAATGTTTGAAGAAGTTACCATGGATGGATTGAGAAAAAATTTGGACACAAGATACCCAACATGACTTAGCTTTCATATGGAGGTGTTTTGAAGTCAATTCATTGGTGCAATCAATAGTTATGGCGATTTTACTGAAGACTGGTTAAGCTATCTCGCATAGAAAGTATATGCAGTACATGTGAGGAGATCGATCCCTCCCTAAAAGGATCGATCGATCCCTGTAGCCGAGAATGAATGAATATTTTTCAAACATTACGAGTATGCCCTCAAGACTTATCAAGATTTTTCTTATTGGTTTTATTTTCTTTTCTTTTTTTTTTAAACTATAAAAGCCATAGGTTTGGTGTTATTTTCAGAATCACTTATTTTATTTCTCCGAGCTTTTATAGAGAGACGGGATTTGAACCTTTTTATTTGGAGAATATTTCTAAATTTGTCTTTTATTTTATTGATTTGGTTTTTGAATATGTGTTCTTCTTTTATTATGTTTTGTGTTAACTTAGCTATGTCTGAGTTCTCTTGTTAGGTTTTAGGGTTTCCCAGGAAAACCAGGTTTGATAGTTAGGATTTTAACATAATAGATTAAATTTTTTAGGTTCTTACTCTAGATTTGTTCTTAATGGTTGAATTAAACTTTCCATGTAGTTCATTGATTTTAAAATAAAAATGCAAAGAGATTTGGTCTATGGATCTGATCTAGTCTAGATGAGTAGATGTTCTTGCTTATCGAGAGTGTTGTCTTGAATGTCTATGAACAATTGAATCTAAACTTAATTCTTAATTCAACTATTAGACATAGGAGAGTTTATATTTGATGATTCAAACATAGAGCTTAATACTCTGAGAAGAGATTAATCTAATTATGTCTTTCATGTTGAGAACTATTTTCATTATCAAATCATGCATGTTAACCTGAGCTTCAAACCTGACTACCTGTGCAATTTCCTATTTCCTGACGCTTTTAGTTTATTGATTTATATTCTTTTTTTGTCAGTTACAACCAACCTTATATTTACCTATCTTAGCTATAATCAAGATTTAACTGAAAGTCGTACTTTATGGTCTCTTTGGGATTTGACCCTCTATTATACTACTTAGATATGTTCTTTGTAGTATAGATTTAGGATTAAAACTTGAGTCTATCAGATTTTTGGCACCGTTTCCAGGGATCAAACCCGGGTCACCCGTTGCCTCCCACTATTTGATGTTTTAAATTAGTGATTTCGGTTTCGAGTCAATTTAGTTTTAGTTTATTGACTTAGTTATTCTTAGTTTTGAGTTCTTTGTGATTTAGGAAAATATCAAGTTTTACTCGGAGGTTCAGATTGATCGTTCGGTGCACAGATCTATCAATATAACTCTCTCGAGAAGAGCCATAAGAAGAGATCAATCATTCTCTTTTTCAGGTAAGTCCCGACATTTACTTTGAAATTAGGTCTTTGTTAATTTCCTTTAGTCTAGTCCTACTCCTTCTCTTGGATTTATTTTCACATCGGAACGGTGTGCAGTAAGTCTGGGGGAGGTTATATAGCTACTAACCATGTTTTGTGTCATTTTGGATGTTTCTTCATTTTGATGAAATTTTTTTTAAAATTTTGTTTTTGATGTAGTCGAGTCTAGTCGAGTCAAAGGAACAATGACCATAATCTATGATGATGATTAGCCTAGTGTGAGTTTAGAAGTGAGTTCTACTTGACTAATGAAAGTTGTACTGTCTTGTTTTTATGGGATTCGAACCTTTACTATCCTACTTAAATTTTTTCTCTGCAGTATAGATTTAGGATTAAAATCTAAGCCTATAGGCAAACTCTGAAAAGACCAAACTTTGAAGAGGATGGACAAAGGCTGAAGGTAAACCAACAAAGACTTAACCTGAACAGCAAGAAGAACATAATAGCACAATTTGATAACCAAGCTAAAATTAAGAGAAACATGTGGCAGAGAACCAGCAGATAGGTTAACAGTCAACTCCCCGGTGGGAAACCGTAGAAAGCCGAGGATTCAAAACGAGATCCGCCTTCACAAACTCGATCAGGAAAAATGACCCAACAAAACTGAGCATCGTTGGACCCAACAAAAACGCTGGCTAACCAAACCATTCTGGTCTGATAAGAACCACTGAGAACCTTCAAAACCCACGACAAAACAAGAAGATAATCGCCAAAATAACACCGACAAAAACCACCGTTGCACCACCACCGACTAAGAAGAAACGACAGACCCGATCTCAACAACGTTGGAGCTGAATCTAGACCACCGAGCATCCCATGACAAGAAACTGCAAGATGCCGAGGTTGAGGGACAAGACCTGAAGGAGTCATCGGGATAAGCAAAGAAGATAACACTACGCCAAGAAAACAAAAGAAAAGAGCAGAAGGGAAGCGGTCATCAGCAAACGCTGGCGCCGCCTTTGGTGAAAATCAGAAACTGAGTTTCCTAGGTATACGTGTCTGGGAGAGAATACTAGGGCGAACTGCATTTATTTGTCCTCAAGCCTATCTATTTTCTTTATTTTATTTATTTTTCCTTTTAGAATATAAAATTCCTTATGGCTTGTATTATTTTATTCTGAACCCTCGTTATTTATCAATACCTTATTTTATTTATGAGTTTGATTATGTGTTCTTCTTTGATATTGAATCGTGTTTGCTTTTCTATGTCTAAGTAGTTATATAGTTAGGTTTTAGGGTTTTCTGGGAAAATCAAGTTTGATTGTTAGGGTTTATCATAAAAGGATTGAAATTATGAGGTACTTAGTGTAGATTTGTTCTTAATGCTTGAATTAGGTTGATTATCTAGGTCCTTGATATTAGATTGATAAACATAAAGAAATTTTGTTTTGAGATCCGACCTAATCTAGATAAATAAGTGTCTTTCCTTGTGTGAGTATTGTCTTAGTACTTATGAACATATCAGATATGTACTTATTGCATGTTTGAATTATCTAAATACGACTGCAGTTTGTCTTTAGTAATTTTAACATAGGGATTTAATACTTCGGGGGGGGGGGGGGGGGCTAANTTTTATTTTGAGTTGAGAACTATTTTAAAACCAAAATCCTTGCATGATAACCTGAACTTTTAAAATTGATTAGCTGTAGATTTCCTACTACTTAACGTCTTTGTTTATTCTATTTAACTTCGTTTGATTGACCATTATTTACTTGAACTTTCTTACAAACAACCACTTTATTATGTCCTACCATAGTTCAAAATTGAAGTGAAAGTGTGCTATCTGATCTCTGAGGAATTCAATCATATCTATACTATTTTAAAATATTCTATGTAGTGTAGTTTTAGAAATTAAATACTGAGCCTATCACCATCTTCTGGAATTTTTTTGGCATAAGCCCGACAAAACTTCACTACAAATGATAAATAGAAAAAGCGGTAGAAGGTCTCCTTGTCAGAGTCCTCTTTGAGGTTTCACCATTCTCCTTGCTCTGCCGTTTATAAGGATAGAGAAAATAACTGAGGATATGCATTTCATAATCCATCCCATCCATTTGCTATGGAAACAAAGTCTAAGTAGAAACATTTGAAGGGAATCGCATTCAACTCTATCATATGCCTTTGACATGTTGGTTTTAACCAGGGGTGAATGCAAGACAAAAGTTAAGTGGATGCATTTTTATAAATTTATTAAAAGTTATATGAAAATGTGATGTAAATGGATGCATAATTATAATCTCTTGTAAATTGTATCTATTTTCTAGAAATCAATGGGTGCACATGCCTTCTCTACGTTACACGTACGTTCACCACTGTTTTAACCACCATGGAGCAATGCTTTGATTCCTTTGACGTTTTTAGGAAGTGGAGTACTTCGTGTGTTATCAAAACTTTGTCCGAAATCGCTTTTCTCTGAATGAAGGCCGATTGATTTTCCATAATGATGTTCAGTGAAATTAGTTGTAGGCGTCTTGCTAAAATCTTCGAGATAATCTTATAGTAAACGTTATATAGGGCTATGAGACTATAGTTCAGTTCACTATCCATTTCGATTCATTTATCTTCGGAATAAGAAGTATATGTGATTCGTTAAGGCATCAGGTTAAGGAGCCCATTTTGAGGAAACATAGCACATCATGGACTACATATGGTCCCAGTGTTGTCCAATTGGCATGATAAAAATCGGCGGAAAATCCAATGGAGCCCGGAGCCTTGTCCTCGTGTATGGAGAAGGCTGCTTCCTAGATTTTTTGTGACAGTCTAAGAGTACCTTTTCTTTTTTATTTATTTCTAAGATACTAATTTTTAATTTGTATTATCATTATTTACCCAAACATAGTTGCCATCCACACAATGTGTACATCAAATTCAAACATAAACATGAAAGGCTAATTTACTACTAGAAGGAACTATTTGAGTAAAAATGCATGAAGAGAGATTTTTGTTATCAAAGTCACAGCAAAAGAAGCAAGAAACCAAAGTAATCACTTAAAAAACAATCTAAAGTCTAACCCAAAAACAACATATGTTGCCTTCCTTTTTGAGTCTCAATATCATATGTTAACTCTCTTATAAAAGTAAACCCTAGAGCGTAAGGATTTGACTCAATCGTTTTCTCTCTTTCTTATAACCTAAAATCGCAGGCAATTTAACAACAATTGGTATCAGAGCAAGGTTGTGAAGATCGATGTCTAGGAAGGGTTCTCTTAAGATCGATATCGCAAGATTCGATGGGAAGGGAAACTTTGGTCTATGGCAGAGGCGAGTGAAGGATCTACTAACACAGCAAAGGATGAAGAAAGATTTATTAGATTCAAGACCGGAGAAGATCACACAAGATGAATGGGATGAGATGCAGGACGAAGCTGTTTCAATGATTCGCTTATATCTATCAGATGATACAACGCATCAGGTTATGGATCTCACAACTTGCAAAGAGATGTGGGAGAAATTGGAGAAGATGTATATGTCGCAACCGTTGTCCGGTAACTTATATCTAAAGCAAAGGTTGTATGAGCTGAAGATGCATTCAGATGCGGATCTTGTAGCACATGTAAATACCTTCAATACAATCATCATCGATCTTGCACGTGTAGACGTGAAGATTGAGGAAGAGGATCAAGCCATGATCCTATTATGTTCTCTACCTCCTGATATCACTCGGTTTTAATGATTTATAGTGGCTATTTATACTTGCTATTTGGCATTATCCAAGTGTTATCCTTGTATTTTTGGCATGTTTTCAGAATTTTAGGTGTTCAGGACGTTTTGGATGGAAATTAGCATATGCAGATGCAGAATCCGGCAGAAAAGTCAAACGTTTACCAATGGTTGAAGATGTTCCCGTGGATGGATTGAGATGAAATTTGGACAAAATATAACCACATGAGTTAGATTTCATATGGAAGTGGTTTTAAGTCAATCCATTGGTGCAATCAAAAGATATGGCGATTTTACTGAAGACTGGTCAAGTTGTCACGCAGATGAAGCACGTGCAGCATATGTGAAAAGATCGAACCCTCCCTAAAGGGATCGATCGATCCCTGCACCCGAAAATCACATAAATTTTCTAAAATTACAGCTATGCCCTCAAGACTTATCAAGATGTTTTCCTTATTGGTTTAGTTTATTTTCCTTATTTTTAGAACTATAAAAGCCCTAGGCTTGGTTTTATTTTCATTATCGCTTATTTTATTTACCAAAGATTTTAGAGAGAGACGGATTCCAACCTTTTGGAGAAGAATTCTGAACTCTTTCCTTTTTAATATATTGATTTGGTTTTTGAATGTGTTTTCAATGTGTGAGTAGTTCACTAGTTAAGTTTTAGGGTTTCCCAGGGAAATGAGGTTAATTGTTAGGGTTTGATAGAATGGATTGGATTTGTTAGGTTCTCAGTCTAGACTTTTTATTAATGCATGAATTAAATTGGCCATCTATAATTCATTGATTTTAGATTGATAAACACAAAGGGATTTGATTTAGAGATATGTCCTAGTCTAGATGAGTAAGTGTCTTTGCTTGCGGTAGTATTGTCTTAGGGGCATATGAACATATCGAATCTGAATTATAATGCATGTTTGAATCATCTAAATGCGGCGGGACTTTTTGTTTAGTGATTTAAACATAGAGATTTAATACTTCGAGAGAAGATAAGTCTATTGTTGTTTATTTGAGTTGAGAACTATTTTTAAAGAAAGTCATGCATGTTAACCTTGACTTTTAACTTGAATACATGTGGAGTTCCCTATTGCCTAGCGTTTTCGTTATTTTTTTTACAACCGTCTTTAATTTATCGTTATTGCTACTTTCTTATCACAACCATTACTTTAATATGTTCTTAGCTTACTTTGATTTGAAAATGAGAGTCGTACGTTCTTGGTCTTTGTGGAGTCGATCCCTTTTATACTACTGCGTTTGCAGTGAATATATTTGGGTTAAAACCTTGAGTGTATCAAGTTTTTGGCGCCGTTGTCAGGGACCAATTGTACATGCCTCTTAAGTTTTATTTAAAGTTTAGTTTAGGAATTTTTTTTTACAGTACTCAAGCTTTCTTTCTTCTTGATTTCGTTTTTACAGGTGCATGATCAGATAATCTGAGAAATCCAAGGTCTTGCTCAACCTTAGTAACGCAGAAATCTAGAAGTTAGAACGCTCAAATTCAATGGCTGACATCGTTATTACCATCAATAGTCGAGACCAGAATCATCCTCTGGTAGGTGACTTCAACAATCCCCACGCATTCTTTTCCAATAGGAATGCCATTCGCCCTAACCCATCTCCTAGGAAAGAATTCACCATACCTCACCAACTCTTCACTATGGTTAGGCAGGACCAATTCCATGAATTAGGTTCTGAACATCCATGGATCATGTTGACAACTTTGAAGATATTTGTAGCACTATTCGACTCAATGGAGTTTCTAATGACTACTTATACTGCACCTTTTTTACTCATTCTCTAGCTGATAAGGCACTCGGATGGTTAAAGTCTCTTCCAACAAACTCTATTCAGACTTGGGATGAATGTAGATCCAAGTTTCTCAGCCACTTCTACACCACCAACAGGACTAATTCTCTGTGAAATATGATCTCTCAGTTTCAGCAAAGTCCTGTAGAATCCTTCTATGAATCATGGGAGAGATTCAAGGGTCAGTTCTGTTGGCAGATGACATACCATGTTCTATCATCAGCGTTGGACAGATAAAGTTTCGGATACATGATGGCATTGTCAGAACAGTGAATGACGTCAACCATGTTCCAAAGGTGAAGAATATCTTGATTTCCTTGGGTACGCTTCAGAGAATGGATAAAAATTTGTTCAAGAAGAAGGTGATGACGTTTTATCTGTATGCATAAGAGACTTGGTCGTGATGAAGGGATTCATGATAGGTGGAAGTGTGTATCGAATGATCGGTAGTGTTGTTGCAGGTGAAGCTTCAGCTACATAATCTGATGCAGATTGTGTTGCTTTAAGGTACATGCGTTTGGGTCATATTGGAGAACATGGTCTGAACAAACTCTATAAAAGGGGTCTTATGGATGAGTTGAAGAGCTGTAAGAAGGATTTTTGCAAACTCCGAGTGATAGAAAAGCAGTCTAAAGAGTCTTTTAAAATGGGAAAACACACAACAGAGGGCTTCTACACTATGTTCATTTTGATATGTGGGGAGCAACAAGAGAGTAGTCATTAGGAGGCTCAAGGTACTTTGTTTTGTTCATTAAGAACTTTTCCAAGAAGTTTTGGGTGTACTTCTTAAGGCAAAAATCTAAGGCGTTCGCGAAATTCAAGATTTGGATTGTGAAGTTCAAAACCAGATAGAGAGAAAGGTGAAGTACATGAGGTTAGATAATAGAACTGAATATATTGATAGCAAATTCCAGAAGTTCTGTGAGGAACAAGGCATTCAAAGGCACTTTATAGTAAGAAAAATGCCTCAACAAAACGAAGTCAGTGAGAGGATGAATCGATTTATTGCTGAGAAGGTGAGCTGTTTAAGGTTGAATGTAGGGTTACCAAAGCAGTTCTAGGCAGGAGCAGTACATACAGCGGTCTATCTCATCAATAGATCGCCAGGGAAATATTTTTAAGGAAAGGTCGCAGAAGAAATTTGGATCGGGAAAGATGTTGATCTTTCAAACTTGAAGATATTTGGATGTTCAACTTATATGCTTATTCCTAGCGATGAAAGATCTAAGCTAGATTCAAAATCAAAGAAGTGCATCTTTATTAGCTTTGAGAAAGGTGTAAGAGGTTTCAAGTTATGGGATCATGAGGCAAGGAAAAGAGTGAACAGTCAAGATGTAGTTTTTGATGAGCAGCTAATTGTGCAACAATCAAGATCAGAACAACAAAAAATGATCATTGAGAATGACAAAAACGTTTTAGAGCCACATGAAGAAAATGAAACAAGTAGTGATGAGCAGAGAGAAGAAGTCATAAATACAGAAGAAACAACGATTTCAGGAAGAACAAGACGCGTGATCAAGCCTCCTAAAAGATACGGGTTTGAAGACATCGTTAACTATGCTTTAGTAGTTGGCACATTTGATCCTTCAACTTACAACGAAGTTATAACTAGTTCAGAGAAAGAAGAATGAATCGGTTCATGACTAAAGAAAATGTTAGCTTGGAGAAAAATCAAACATGGGATATTGTGCTTTTACCAAAAGGCAAGAAGTCGATTAGTTGCAAGTGGGTTTTAAAGAGAAAAAGAGGAGAGTTAGAAAAAGAAGCTGTAAAGTTCAAGACGAGGTTAGTAGCAAAAGATAATCACAAAGGAAAGGAGTTGATAATGATGAAATTTTCAGTCATGTTGTTAGACACATTTATATACGAATTATGTTGAATTTGGTAGCTAGCTGGGATTTTCATCTTGAACAAATGGATATAAAGACAACCTTTCTTCATGGAGATTTGGAGGAAGAAATTTATATGGTGCAACCAGAGATTTGTAAAACCAAGTGAAGATAAGCTTGTGTGCAGACTTAAGAAGTTACTCTACGGTTTGTAGCAAGCTCCTAGGCAATGGTACATACGTTTTGATTCACATATGATAGACTTAGACTACCAAAGATGTGAGTATGACTGTTGCGTTTACAATAAGTCTCTTAGCGGTTCTCTCATATTCTTGTTACAGTATGTTGATGACATGCTCATTGCTGGAAAAAATATGGAGAATATTGAAGAATTGAAACGGCTATTAGGAAGAGAGTTAGAAATAAAGGATCTAGGAGCTGCAAAGAAGATCCTTTGGATGGATATTCGCTGAGATAGAAGCTCTAAGAGATTATGGCTTTCTCAAAGAGTTACATTGAAAGGAAGATAAAAATACTAGACATGAAAAATGCCAAGATTATATCTACACCTTTGGCGATCCACTTCAGACTTTCAGCATCTCAATGCCCTAAGTCTGATGAAGAAATCATAGATATGGCTAAAGTTCTTTTTGCTAGCGCAGTTGGTTGTTTGATGTATGCTATGGTGTGCACTAGACCTGATTTAGTACAAGCTATAAGTCAAGTAAGCAAGTACATGGCTAATCCCGGAAGGGAACATTGGGAAGCGGTAAAATGGATTCGCAGGTATTTAACAGATATAACTGACTATGGGCTAATGTTTGGAGGTCAAAAGTGTGGTTCAGTCGTGGGATATGTAGATACAAATTACGCAGGTGATCTAGACAACAGAAGGTCTACTACAGGATATGTTTATAGTCTTGCAGGAGGTCCTATTTGTTGGAGATCTGTGTTATAATATGTTGTAGCAATATCTACCATTGAAGCTAAATACATGGCTATTGGAGAAGCAGATAAAGAAGCGTTATGGGTAAAAGGACTTGCAAACAAGTTGGGTGTGCAACATGGTGGTGTTTAGTTACACTGTGATAGTCAAAACGCTCTATTTTGGCAAAAAAGCAGGCGTATCATGCAAGGACGAAGCACGTAGACGTGAAATTTCAAAGGATACAAGAACTTTCAGCTTTAGGTGAAGTTCTGTTGGAAAAGGTGCATACGTCGGAGAATGCAGCTGACATGTTAACCTACCAGTCACCAGAGAGAATTTCAAGCATTGCTTGGACATACTCCAAATCTTCCGCTGCTAAAAGAAGCATGATGCCCCTGAAATTAGATAAGTGTGCAACTATCGATTTGTAGAGATTGATTTTATGTCAAGGTGAAGTTTGTTAAAAATATGACATACAAATATTAAATAGCTCAATAGAATTGGCTACAGAGATGACGTGGACCGAACGCTCTATTTTAGGGAAAGAAAATTTTCCTAGGTTTTCCTAATAAAATCGTGGTTTAGAGCATTGTATAAGACGTTTTAGTTTATTGTAAAGATGAACAAGTTGATCAATAAAGAAACCCTATAATATAGGTATTTGTCTCAATCGTTATTTCTCTTTCTTCTAATCTAAAATTGCAGGCAATTCATTAGAGAAGAAAATAAGTTTTTTCAATCTCAAAGATTCAAAAAAAATTAAAAATGGTGATGCCCACTAAGTTCGCGAGGGAAATACGAATTGTTGATGCCACAATGTGTCATCAATAGTTAACAGAATTCAACAAATTTAAAGTTAAAATCTTTGGTTTATTGATTTTGTGGATATTTTCTAGAATGACACGTGTACTCTCTTTTTCTCCTTTTATATTGGGGGATTTTAAATTAGGGAGAAAAGGAGTTTTTTTTCTCTAGGTGGAATTAAACATTTATTACACAAGTTTGTAAAACTAAACCTTTATCAAAATTTAAGTTTTTTTACCCTTAATAATTATGTAAAACTATTTTTTAAAAAAATTTTCGTTTTTAGACGGAATGATCGTTCTGGCCTGGAACGGTCATTCCAAAATGTTACAGGAACTTCCTGAGATATTTTGGAACAACCATTCCAGGCCAGAACGGTCGTTCCAAAATATTTCATAAACTCTACGGAACATTTTGGAACGACCATTCTGGCCTCGAACGGTCATTCCAAAATGTTCAAGGAACTTCGTGAGACATTTAAGAACGACCATTCCGGGGCAAAACGTTCGTTCCAAATCATATTGGTTGTTCTATGCTTTTTTATGAAAAAAATTTAAAGTTTCCAGTTTGATTAGAAATGCAGGTGAATTACGTTATACTTTTGAGTTAAATAATGATGTCATTTGGTTTGGGCCCTTCCTTGGATCCTTCATACCTTTTCATAATAATATGGCCAATTGTTTTGGCTGAAACCGTCCTAGAGAATTGCTTTTCTTAGAAGGAGCACATGTATGTTCAGCAACATACTTGTTGATTCGAAAATATGATGATCGAGCTAGACACTCTGCACGAATTCTCCAATTGAAAACCTGATCTTTGCACCATAAACACCAAAAACGAGTACAAGATTTTGCAACTCTATAATCAAAGATATAATTCATATAGCATATTTCCATTTTCTTTATCAAGTTTTCCTTGTTTTTAAAAAGTTGATCGTTTTCTACATAGTCAACCATTGTTGACTCTAATCTTTTGATTTTCACAACCAACAAATTCGG
>OVBE01010655.1:0-14810 GCA_900406425.1 Iberis pinnata
TTTTTGTTTTCTTCTTTCGGTTTCCTTCACCCGCTACAAGCTTCCACATTCAAATCACTTTATACCGGTTTGGTTAAACCGCTCCAAGAAGCCGGTCCGGATAACGGCATTAGCAAGTGCATATTAGCAAGTGCATCAAGAAAATGATGCACGATCTTCTGCAAATAGCATACCCGAGATTTAAAGACATGCCAAACGAAGATCAGGAATATTGGCTTTGTTGTTTCGCAGTAAGAAATATATAAATTACATTTTTAGATAGTTCAATTTACAAACAAAATCGGATTATTTAGTTACTAAAATTAAATTCTAAAATTATATAGCTACAGTTCAATTGGGACCCCAATATAACCTCTACAATAAAGAAGGATTTCATGGCAAGAGTGGAAAGGGTTTATAGCAACCGCGTGTACGCGTGGAAGACGACTTGGTACACGACTAGAAAGAAAAATACTCGAATGCCCGATGAAATCTTGGCGGAATTCATCGCATATCGGGAACAAGAGGGGACTAAAAAAAAGTCGGCGACTAACAAGTAGCCGGTGCAACAAAGAGATGGTAGAGAGATTTCGGCTACCAACTCAAGTGCCAAGAGTACGGTCACTGGGGAGGCTGAGCTGGTATGAATTAATTTTTAACATAGTAAATTTAATATTTGAATCAAAATATTCTCTAATTTACTTTTTACTTTTAAACATTGGCGTAAGAATGTCGAACGTCCGACGCCCATTGTGCTTATGGAGGACAACCAGACGAACAAGAAGACCGGACAACTTTAGGATCCGTTTGCTCGTGAGGTGGTTAATATACGTCAAAAAGCTATTGGAAGAGGTGCGGGCATCTCAAGAGTCACTTGATGATGGTGACCTCCCGCTGGAGATACAGTATGAAATAGTGTATCAGGTAAGTCATATTTAAATTTAATTTTATACTAACGCATATTAGTGCCTTACTAATGCATATTAGTGCCTTATTAATATATTTTTGGTTTTTTATTTTCAGCCTACGAAGAAGCAGAAGAGGTGCATGTTCGGGTTTGCGAACACGGCTAGCTACTGTTTCCGGTATCATCCCGAGCAGCAAGAGATCCTTACAGAGATGAGGAGATGAGGCGGAAGGATGCGGCTCNACAGAAGAAGATCGCAAATATGCAGACTGAGCAAAAGGAGTGAGACGCTGAGATCCAAGCCTAGCTCAAAGCTCAACAAGATAAGATGCAAGATCAAATGCAGGCCCAAATGGCGTATATAGATAAACTCACACTAGGTTAGCAGTCATCAAGGAACAAGAACAAAGAGGAAGAAAAAAGTCTAGACGCATACACAAAAATAGTGGTATGTTGTAAAGTGAGACAATCAATAGCCATAAAGATAGTGGTAAGTTTATAGGATGTTTCTGCGGTTAAATTAGAAAACGTATGGCAGTGAAAATAAAAGATCAATCTAACATTCTTAATACCCTAAGTTATTAATTTTCAATTGGTACAACAAGATTGCACTTACAGAAGAACTAAGAACCAATGCTCATTCACAAACAAAGATTCTTACTCAATTGTATAGAGAGTACAAATCAATCTCTCTAAAACATTATGAGCTTCGAAAACTACAGAGAATTACAAGAAAACTAAGAAAATGTGAAAATGATTCAAGCTATTCTTCAAATTCTTCTTCTTCTCCTTTAATACTCTGCTTCCTCTGTAAAACTCTGTTTTTTGTTCGTTATAGTCGTTACAACGACTAACTAATTATTCAAACTTCCCCACTAATTGATTGACACGTGTCCCCTTCGATATGCTATATCAAATCCTCCCCATTGAAGAACCTTGTCCTCAAGGTTCCTTAAAATTTGGAAACCTCTGAAGCAAATCGAAGTACCATTCCCATGTAGCAGCATCAACTCTCAAGTCTTTCCACTTAACCAGCACTTGAGTAGCTGCCTTGCCCTGACGTTGAACCATACGCCTCTCCAAAATGGCTTCAGGACTTAGCTGGACTGTATCACAATGAACTGAAGGTAAAGCCGTGGAAATTCCAAGAGGATTAACAGCACCTTTAAGTTGTGATACATGAAAAACAGGATGGATAGTGGAATGAGATGGTAGAGCCAATTTATACGCGACTGAACCACATCTATCAAGCACTTTATAAGGGCCATAGTACTTTGGTGCAAGCTTCTGATTTGATCTCAACACTACTAAAGATTGCCTATAAGGCTGCAATTTGACATACACCAAATCACCAATAGAAAACACCCTCTCTGATATGTGTGAATCCGCATATTGTTTCATTCTATGTTGAGCTCGAAGTAAGTAGAACTTCAAAATCAGAATCATGTCCTCTCTTTCTTGTAATGTACGAGCCACAAAAGGTACTTTTGATTCACCTGGCAAGTAAGGAATGTGATGAGGAGGAGGTTGGTCAAAGACTACTTCATAAGGAGTAATTTGAGTTGCAGAGTGAAAACTGGTATTCAAAATTCTGCCAATGACAACCATTTCACCCACATTGATGGCTTATCATTGCACATGCACCTCAAATAGGTTTATAAACACCTATTAACCACCTCTGTTTGCCAATCACTTTGAGGATGGTAGGCACTTGAGTAATTGAGAGATGTACCTTGAAGAGTAAACAATTCTTTCCAAAACTCACTCAAGAAAACTGTGTCTCTATCACTTACAATAGACCTTGGGAACCCATGGAGCTTGAAAACATGATCCAAATAGTGTTGTGCAACGATGACTACAGTGAAAGGATGAGCTAAAGCTATAAAGTGTGCAGCTTTGCTCAATCTGTCTACAACCACCAATATGACAGATTTCCCACTTGACAGAGGAAGGCCTTTTATAAAGTCCATTGATACATCTGTCCACACACCTTCATGAATAGTTAAAGGTTACAACAACCCAGGTGAAGTAGCTGTATCATACTTGCAACACTGACATGTATCACAACTTCGTATATAAGAGTGAATGTCCTTACTTAAGCCTTTCCAATAAAACAAGCCTTTTACCCTCTGAACAGTTGCATCCCTACCTGAATGTCCACCTACGCCAGAGCAATGTAGCCACTTCAAAATATCATTCCTCAACTGAACATCATTAGGCAAAACTATTTTTTATTTCCTTTTCAGAACATTCTGTACAAATGTATAATGTTTATTCCCATGTGGTTTAACCTTGAGTAATGTGATGATATACTTAATGATATTATTCACTTCATAACCATCCTGAATACGTTTCAATAGATCACATTCCAACACACACATGGCCATGTGCAAAACGTCAGGCCCTTTTACTCTAGACAAAGCATATGCACACTGATTATCTTTACCTTGTTTATACTGAATTTCATAATCAAATTTCAGAAGCTTAGGCAACCATTGCTGTTGAATTGGTGTGTTCAAACGTTGCTCTAACAGGTATTTAAGACTTCTTTGATCTTTCTTAATAACAAAATGACCAATAAGAAGGTAATGCCTCCATTTTTGTACTCCAAAAACCACAGCCAGAAGTTCTTTTTCATAAATTGATAGATGAGGTTGCCTGCCTTTCAAATGTATACTAATGTAGGCCAAAGGATGACCTTCCTGCATCAATACAGCCCCAATACCTTGTCCACAAGCATCTATTTCCACTACAAAATGGTTTATCAAATATGGGAAGAGCCAACATAGGAGCTGTACACAAAGCTTTTATTAATGAATCAAAACTTTCTTGAGCATCTTCAGACCAATCAAAAGAATCTTTTTTTTTGTTAAATTTGTTAAAGGCCTAGCAACAGATCCATAGTTCTTCACAAAACGCCTGTAGTAACATGTTAAACCCAAGAAGCCCCTCAATTTTTTAACATTTTTTGTAGTTGGCCATTCTGAAACAACCTTTAACTTGCTTGGATCTGTTGAAACACCAGCAGCCTCTATAAAATGCCCCAAATATTCCACTTATATTCCACTTTGGAGACTGCAAATGCACACTTACTCCTCTTAGCAAACAATTGATGATTTCTCATTAATGAGAAAACCATATCCAAGTTTTTAGCATGATCAGATACAGAAGCACTGTAAATCAATATGTCATCAAAGAAAATTAAGACACATTTCCTTAACAGCTCTTTGAAAACAGTGTTCATCAAATATTGGAATGTTGCTGGAGCATTTGTGAGACCAAAAAGCATGACTAAGTACTCATAATGGCCATTGTGAGTTTTGAAAGCATTTTTATGAATATCATCTTTATCCATACGTACCTGATGGTATCCAACCCTCAAATCAATCTTTGAATAGATACTAGATCCACCCAATTCATCCATCAAGTCTTCAATCAAAGGAATTGGAAACTTGTCTTTAATTGTTATATCTTTTAGACCTCTGTAATCAACACATAATCTCCAGGTTCCATCTTTCTTTTTGACTAAAACCACTGGTGAAGCATAGGCACTACCACGTGCCTGAATAGTTCCATTTGTCAACATCTCCTGAACTATTTTATCAATTTCATTTTTTTGATATACAACATATCTGTACGGCCTTTGGTTTACAGGGTCTGCTCCTTCAATAAGTTTGATTTTATGATTGTGATTCTTCCTAAATGGAGGTAATGTTGTAGGCTCTTCAAATATATCAGCATACTTTTGTAACAGATTCTCAATCATAGAATACTTGACAGGTTCTAACTCAGATTTATCTAGTATCATTAGTTGAGAGTTATCTTGGAACACTTCTAAAGCATAAATGGTTGCAGATGAACCCCCTTCCTCTTGAATTTTATTAAATTCGATTGCCTTTAGTTCTCTGACTGAGCCTTGTTTAATACCATGTAAAACCATTTTGTGATTATCCATCGTAAACTGCATTTCCAACTTCATAAAGTCCCAAGTAATAGGACCCAATGTTTGTAACCATTGAACCCTTAATACCATATCACAACCACCTAAAGGTAGGATCATACAATCAGCTTTGAAAATATGATTTTGGAAACTCCACTGAAATTTTTTTATTAAGCCTTTTACTGCTAACTTTCCACCACCAGCTACATATACTTGAGTTGAACCAGTTGAATCCACAACAAGATTCAATTTAGCACTTATGCTTTGATCTATGAAATTATGTGTAGATCCAGAATCAATCATAATGAACAAGACTCTTTTGCCATGATAACCTTTTACTCTCATAGTCATATAGTTAGTAGTACCAGCCATTGCATTAACAAATATTTTGGCAATTTCACCTTGTTCTGAAACTGAATCTTCATCATCACTTTCTCCTTTGGTTGGATCTGAATTTGTTTCCATCAAAGATAATTGTTTCTTTTTGTGAGTGAGATAGTGTTCAGGTGTGAATTTCTCATCACATTGGAAACAAAGACCTTTTGCCCTTCTGTCACTGATTTCTGCAGATGTCCAATTTTTTCTGTTATTAACTGATGCAGGTTTTTCGTTATTATCAAACTTCACAGGGTTCTGGTAAGTAGATGAAACTTGTTTGTTAGGAGTCCAATTAGTTTGATTAGCCTTCTTTGGATGAGCTTTCTCATACAATCTTCCTAGTAAAAAACATTGTTTGACTGATTGAGGTTGGAACATCCTAAGATGCATTTGAGTATCTATTCTCAGTCCTGCTAAGTAAGCACTCACCAAATAGGTTTCAGGTAAGTTTAACCTTGTTCTAATTAGCTCAAACTTTCCATGATATTCCACAATACCATTAGTTTCCTGTAATAGCTTTAATTCTGCAATTGGATCATCCAAAACTTCCTCAAATCTCTCTTTTAACCAAACAGTGTAAGTAAACCAGTCCCTTGTAGCAATATGACCACTCTCAGATTGTACTAACGCCTTATGCCATGCCGCAGCATCATCATCAAAATGAATTGATGCAATGTTAATTTTCATATAATCTGGAGTTCTATCGATCAAGAAGAATTGCTCCACTTTAAACACCCAATCTTTTATTCTATCTCCATTAAACCTCGAAAAATACAGCCTTGCTAGTCTAGTAATTGCTGAGTAATGAGAATTCGTACCATTTCGTTGATGTTGATAATGTTCATGCTTTTGATTGTAATTTGGAGCTGAATTAGTCCCCATTCCCGTATTGTCACCGAAGATTTTGATTGCGGCAAAAACTTCTGCATTATTTTGCTCCATTTTATCATCAACAGATGAAAATCGTTTCTCCATGTTGTCATCTACAATTGCAAATCGTTTATCCATTTTATCATCAATGTTGTTGAACTTTTTCTCCAATTGTTTATCTGCGAGTGCAAATTGTTTCTCAATATTCGCATCGAGTGTTGCTTGAATCTCTAAAACAGCTCTTGCTACAATTCGTTCCAGCTTCAAATCGATGTTATCATCTTGATCACGATTAGCATTCTCCCTTCGTGAAGCTTGCGATCGTGTTTCCGCCATAACTGCACAATATCCAGAGGATTGTGAGATTCTGATATCTTTGGTACAACAAGATTGCACATAGAGAAGAACTAAGAACCAATGCTCATTCACAAACAAAAATTCTAACTCAATTGTATAGAGAGTACAAATCAATCTC
Organism: Iberis pinnata; assembly: GCA_900406425.1. Taxonomy (NCBI): domain Eukaryota; kingdom Viridiplantae; phylum Streptophyta; class Magnoliopsida; order Brassicales; family Brassicaceae; genus Iberis; species Iberis pinnata. The sequence continues at coordinate 6,550 of OVBE01010655.1, forward strand.
TCTAAAACAGTATGAGCTTCGGAAACTACAGAGAATTACAAGAAAACTAAGAAAATGTGAAAATGATTCAAGCTATTCTTCAAATTCTTCTTCTTCTCCTTTAATACTCTGCTTCCTCTGTAAAACTCTGTTTTTTGTTCGTTATAGTCGTTACAACGACTAACTAATTATTCAAACTTCCCCACTTATTGATTGACACGTGTCCCCTTCGATATGCTATATCATCAATATTCCATATTTTGTGTCCTCGCATCTCATTCTCGTCACCGGTTTGTTTATATACCTACGAGGTAATTTTCTACGAACTTCAATTTTTAGCGCGAGGTACATGCACAATGGTCCATGTTAACTAACATGTAAAGCCAAAAAAACAAAGACGATCAATAAAACAATAATTCATGGGAAGAAGACAAGATTTCAATCCAGAAAGATAAGGATGAGTGAAACAATGTACGAAACAATGTAAGATTTCTGGCCACGATCTCCTTTTTCTATTAATTTAAAGCAACCAAAAGAGTTCTTGCAAGATAACGAATGAGTACCACTTTGCATAATTAGAGAAATGAGGCAGAGTCAAAATGTTGCCACGTGTATGTGTGATATAAATTATTATAATAATATTCATTTTCGGGTAATTGCAACAACATAATAACACAAATAGTTTGCTATCTTTATAAAACAAACGGCTATAGATGCAATCCAATTATAATAAAAATCCAATGCTATTGAAATAAAACTAAAACTATTTTTTGAAACTTTTAATAATAAATATACGACGCTTTTATAAAAATAAACAATTGCATCTTGAACAACGCTATAGTAAATTCGATAATTATAACATACATAAAATCCGTTATCTAAAGTGTTCAAACTATAATGACGGGATCTGTCTGTGCATTTAATTAACTGCTATGCTATCCTACGATAGGGTTTTTCTACAATTAACGAAAAGGCATATTTCTTGTAGTGGCTTATGGTTGTTCTTGTGGCACTTGATTGCAATTAGCTCCTCTTCCTACTGGATTGGATATTAGTTGATTGAGTCGAGGGGGAGGTTGATCATTTGGACCATTGGGATCGACCATAATGTTTAGATCAATGTTGTCAACCATTGAATTTGATGAGCTTGCGTTCTTATTAGCTTTCCGTTTAGGCGTTCTAAATTCGCGAGTTCTGTGTTGGTGAGGTTCATTGATTGAGTTGATTTGTTAGATCACCTGGTCGTGCACCTGTAAGAACAAAAACCAAGAAAAAAGAATGAGATGAGTACTGTAAAATAAAAATCTTAGACTAGACTCTAAAGAAAACTTAAAAGACATTGTATTGGTCCCCGACAACGGCGCCAAAATTCTTATAGGTCTGGAATTTAAATCCTAAACTACATTTCAGAAAACAGATCATAGTAGTATAGAGAGGGTCGAATTCCATAGAGACCAGATCGCACGACTTTCAATTTTATTTCGAATCAAGCTAAGACAGATAAAATAGATACTTAGAACTAAATAAAAGCAATAATTAAAATAACCGTTGTAAACAATAAAATAAAAGCGTCAGGGAATAGGGAATTCCACAGGTAGTCAGGTTTAAAAGTTAGTTTATCAATTGAGGATTTTCGTTTTGAAATTAGTTCTCAACTCAAAAGACAGAAGCTAGACTAATCTCCCCCCNCGAATTACTAAAGATAAACTCCCACTGTATTTAGATAATTCATCAAGAATTAAAATCACATTTGATAAGTTCATAAACATCTAAGACAATATTCTCGCAAGCAAAGACATTTACTCATCTAGACTAGATCAGATTTCTAAACCAAATCCCTTTGTGTTTATCAACCTAATATCATGAACTAAGCGGACAGATTAATTGAAGAATTAAGAATAAATCTAGACTAAGAACCTAACAATTTCAATCCCTTTATGATAAAACATAACAATAAAACCTGGTTTCCCAGGGAAACACTAAAACCTAACTAGGGAACTACTCAGACATAGGAATGCAAACATAAAGAAATTTCAAAGAAGAACTCATAATTAAAAGCATAAATATATCTTAAAACAAGGGTTCAAAGAAAATTCTCCCAAATACAAGGTTCTGTAATTCGTCTCCCTATCTCTGTAAACTAGAATAAAATAAAACTAAGCCACAAGACTTTTATCGTTCAAAATATAAAATACAAAAAAGGGAAAACTAGATAAGCTTGAGGACACATGCGCAAAATAATGGAAATTCTCCGAATTTCTCGCAGGAGGCTGTATTGATTGGTCTGGGTGCCCCAGGTCAGTTTGGATCGATCGCTCAAAGGCTAGACCGATAGGTCTGAGTTTTATGATTTTTCCAGAGAGTTTGGACCGATCAGTCTGGCTTGAACCGATAGGACTGGCTTGCATCGACTTTAAACTACTTCCATATGAAAGACAACTCATGTGGATATCGTGTGTCAACATTTCAACTTCATTCATCGGTGGGAACATCCTCAAACGTTGGAAAACGTGTGACCTTTCTGCCGGATTCTGCACCTAAATATGTCAATTTGCATCCAAAACGTCTCGAACACCTACAAATTTGAAAACATACCAATTTTTCATAGAATTTTAACATCACATCGTAATTTTACATTACATCGTTAAAATCGATTAATATCATTAAGCAAGATTAACATCACATCGTAATTTTAAATTAAGATTTTTTCAGCTAATAACGCAGTTACTGGTTTCCATTAACCAATAAGAAATAAATCAAATCGAGTAGTTTGAATGGTTTTGTAAAGTAGAATAGTAATTTGGGTCTAAGTAAATTCACTATAAAGTTCAGATTGAAAAACATTGAACAAACATAAAAAAAAACTCACATTTGAAATTCCAATCCCTTTCGAAAATGTCTTTAGGCTAGTGATAATTAATATCGCCCCTTCTTAATATTTAGGTGCTGAGTTCAATATTTTGTAGGTTTTATGTTTTTCATTTTTTAAAAAATTTTTAAAACTGCCAATTTCAATGGACAATTTTTAAAAATTATTGGAAGCTCGTGGTCCTTTCAACTTTGGACGAGATCTGTAGATAAGAATATTTAGAGCAAAGATGTATTCTGGTCGATTAGATTACAATGAATAAGAAGCTTTTTAATCAAATTGTCACTGATTAACAAGAAAATGTACTTATTCTTTAAATCGCTTGCGAAACAGGCCATCTATTTAACCATACTGACCTTAATTTTCGAATGGAAAGGCCCATACACAATGACGGGTCAAGAAATTAGTTTTATTAATGGGAAAATTATATCTCATACCATATTAACACCCATATTTACACCAATAACCATAAGGGCCGATTTTTGTGCTTTATCCATATGTCACTTCTCAGAACATTATTATCTTGCCCCCCTTGTACGCATCGAGCCGTTTATTTTTTTTTCAAAACTACTTCAAAAAAATAATTGTTTCTCGGTAACTGTTAATGTTTCCGACAATAGTATATCTTCAACATAATTATCTTCCTCGAAAATAACCTCTCTTCTCTCTCATCTCAACTTGTTCTGCAATTTTCAAAGTTACTATTTTCATCGCCGGTAAAATTCGTAGCCACGTTTCACTGTCGATCATTCTTGTAAAAATGACATCAGAAGCCGATAATGCTGAAACAGAAAAACTGCAGACAAATCAACCACCGATTCTTCAGCCCCCGAGTCAGCCGCCTAAGCCACCATTATCAACTCATAATCAACCGCCGACAAAAAAGAAAACGGCCACCACCGCGAAACATAACCTAGGTAACTCTGGTCATCCTCGGGAAACAACTGGCGCTGACAGAAAAGTTCTCCGGAAAGACAAACCGCATGTTCCCGTGAGCAAACCTTCAATTGGAACCGGCCAAGCAGCCGTTAGTCAGTCCGGTGGAAGTTCATTGGGTAACGCCGGTGATTCTACAAAACCAATGGACCAAAGTCGGATGGACGATACGTCAGCCAAATCCAAAAAACCTGTCTATAAACCTGTTTTGCTACCATAGTCACATGTAGAATCAAACAGAAATCTAGCAAAGAGACCAGCCGATGTATCCAGAGGTCCGCCAAGTTTGTCCACCGACGTCCACAGTCGGTACAAAAGAACCATCCACAACCCCTTTGGAAACGAACCCAGATCTGGTCCACAGTCTCAACCGTAAAGAAAATAGACGAAGTTCAAGAAATAAAGGAAAGGTCCATCAAATGCAGCATATGTCGTCCCCCTCTGTCCCAACGGAGAAAGAAATAACTGTCAATCCATCTCGCCTCCCCCTTTGGATTTATGCGGTTGACAGGTATCCTACAGGGGGTAGGATAAACTCTTACTCCAAACCTGTGTATCTGCTTGATTTGGTGGACGCCCTTGAAGGTACATAAGCATTAGACCAAATAAAATGTTTTGTTTTTATGTCCCTGTTCACATTCCGTTGAGGATGGCTTCATTGTTAGGAAAGCTGGTCCAATAGATGTTATGCCGATCGTTGGTCACTGCTATGAAATACGAGATGTGGTTCGTTTTCGGTGGAAAACCATTTTGTCTATCTCTGCGTGAGTTTTGTATTGCAACCGGGTTTTCTTGTGGACCATATCCCTGGAAGACAGTAATGGACATACTACAAAATGCTGAAGATCCAAAACAACCATATTGGAACAAGCTGATAGGTAACAAGAAAGAGAGTGTTCTTATAGAAGAAATTGTGCAGTGGTTAAAGGACGATAAGAAATTAGCTGCTGGTAGAAGAATGCCAGCATGGAGGAGAACCCAGCTTGCTTTGTTAGTGATTGTTGAAAGTATTTTGTTATGCAAAACAAATCCGATCAGAGCTTCAAGCAGAGTTGTAGAGATGTTGAAGGATCTTGAAGGGTTTCTTGAGTATCCATGGGGTAGGAATTCTTTCCTTCTCACAATCGAGATGTTGAAAGCTGGTACTCAATGAAATGATGAGAAAAGATTACGGAAGAAGCTGAATGGGTCACATACGGCTGCTCATGGTTTCACGCTTGGGCTGCAGCTCTTTTTCTTTGCGGCTATACCAGCACTATTGAATATTTTACCTAAAACGGAGGAAGGTGACCACGACTTTACTCATGAATCTATCATGACTTTGCCTGCTTGTAGGACCTTTCACAACGAGAACATTTTGCAACTAGAGAATATGTCCACGGTAATTCTAAAAAACCAACAAATTCTCCACCGGCCCACAGTTCTACATTTCTGTGGACGTCCTTTGTTTATGTTTTTCACGATTTTTGTATCTGGTTCACTAATGCAGTTGTGTTTGTCCATGTTTATTTCAACAGGTCCATGTGCCGCCTCTTCTTATTGCTTACGACCACAAATACTTGGAAGTGAAAAATTATTGGTTGGATGAGGTAGAGGATGAAGCGGCTGACTATATGGAAAGTTTGATAGACGAAGGTTTCAAATTTGAGACGAATATGTGGCCCGGCGGGTCAACTGAATTTGACCCCATTGTTGTGATTGAAAACAAAGAGGAGAAATCAAAATATGCAAAGGCGCCTAGGAAGCTAAAGATGCAGCCGCAAGCCGGGACAAGTGGACATGAAGGGACAAATGTCCATCCATTTGGAGTTCAGGGGGTTGATGACGCAGAGCTTATGCGTAAAGATGATGTATACAAACACCTAGAGAAAATGCTATCCGCTAATTCTGGTCAGTTCATGACTCAACTTCGTGAGAAGATAATTTAGGAACAAGCTCAAAACTTTTCTGCTCATCTGGAGAGAGAGAAGGCAATGTTGAATAATGAGATAATGGATGAGATCATTTGTGAAATGCGGAAAGTTTACGTCTGAAGAAAATATGGAAGGGACAAATAGTGAGGTCATTCGGCTCAGCAAACATTTGACGTTTCATGAGGATACTACACCTAAAAGGCAAGACCAAGGGGGTCCTTTTCCTGAATAGAAAACTGACTTTGGTGATTACCCAGGGGTGGAAAACGTAATTGCAGAGATAGGTGACAATTTAAGTATTGTGGACATATATTTTGTATGGTAAATTGTACTGTGGATATATTTTTAGCCTAGTTTGTGTAGCTCCTTGATGAAACTAACTTCCATACAATAAACATGTGATGATGTCCACAGATGGAACAGGGGAACAAGGTCAATCATCCAGGAAATCAGTGGACAAGGTTGGTCGTACACATAAATTGGTTGATATCAGAAGATATCATAGACATTATTTCTTATTAAAATATGGATATTTCAGAAGTCATCAGCATGTAAGAGTTTAGTTTTTGGCGGAGAAGACGTAATTGCGGCTGACCAGATTAATGTAGTTGTCCCATGTGAGAGCCATATGGATAGTACAACAAGAACAAATGAAGATGTGGAGTTTGGAAAAGATTAAGACCAAGGGGAAAACATAAGAGTTGACCGGCCACCTAATATTGCCCCTCCGGTAGTTACTTGTCCCAAGCTGTGTAGGATACAAAGTGATGAGGATCTATATAAACAGGGTGAATCTCTATTACGGAGGAGAGGATTATGGGTAATGTACCCTACACAAAGCATTTATTTTGTTAACCAATATAATTTTTTAACAATTTGTACTATGATTTTTTATTTGTTTTTCAGTCTGATCACACCCAAAACGTACTCATGGACATAGTGTACGGTGAGGGAGGAAACTAACAAGGTCAGGGGATGGAGTTCGGAGGTGAAAAAATCATGAAAAAAACGGAAGTAAGTTATTTGACATCTTTCATGGACGTGGACATATTCGCATACTCAAATTGTACATGTTTCACGATTGTTCAATCTATAGGTTGGACCCTTAGACGAACGAAAATATGTTGATAGATTGTTGGATATCCTGCAGTCAGTGGTTGGGAAACAGAAGGAAGGTGTTAATAGCCGAGTTTTCCCCAGAGTAGTTGATTTGGTAAGTATGCAGTTGCAAAAGTACATGTTTTTTTTGTGAAAAGTTTTTTCTTTTACCACTGTAATGGACCAGAACAGTATGACCATCACATGTTTTCTCCTCACAGGGTGATGACTCTGGATCCGAGGAACAGTCTAATGAGGAGATGGATGAACAGGAGGGAGAGGTTGTTGGAGCAGGTGGACGCCCAAGAGACGAGTGAGATGGTATAATAGATGTAAATTATATAAGTTAAATTTTGTCCATTTGTTTGCGGATTGAAACTTAATGACATCGGTTGTTACTGTCATTTCCAAGTTATCAACCCACAACGACATGGAGGTAGACAAGGGTGTTTGCCCTATTCAAGCTCCGGTGGCTGGGACCAAACATATTGTTGGAGCAATTGATCTCGTAAGTGTCAAAAACCTTTGCTATTGTCATAAACCAATCTAACTTGTTACCTTCAGGCTGAGGACTCAGATTCGGGAAGTAAATAGGTTGATTCAATGGATGACCAGGAAGATGAGGTTATTGGACCAGTTGGAAGAGGGGAGGTATGTAACTTTTTATTAAGTCATGCAAATTTAACGTTTACGTGGACATATATTTTGTTTACAAATGTATTTTATTATTTCCCAAGCTGAGCAAGCCGCCGAGCAACTCCTGCCCCAGGAACCGGAAGACTAATCTGATGAGGAAGTCCCCAAGGAATGACAAATAGAACATCCGGAGGTAGGGGTAAGCATTGGTCCATATACTACTAGTTTTTTGGTGGACATGGACATGATGTATATATACGTAATTTATAATGGAGATAGACGTAATTTATAATGGAGATAGACATGATGTATATTTTATTAAAAACATTTGTTGTCCCTCAGCAACAACATGGTTGCTCGGAAGGTGACTCAAACTACCAACCTGATGAAGCAAATGATGAGGAACTTGGAGATGAACAAGTTCGGAATACACAAAATTCACTAAACTAGCGTCGTTTTAGTGATGTTTATACTGATATTGTCTATTGTCTATATTTTAAATGTAGGACGAGATGAAAGAGATGGACGAGGTAGATGACGGTACAGCGGGAGAAGGAAACGTACAAATTTCAGTTGGTGAACAGACGGTAAACAAACTGTTATCATAGAAAAACGTTTCTATTCCCCACACGCTGGGTGGACTAAAACATGTTTATGATGGACAGGAATCAAAATCCGATTCAGAGGGATCTAATGGTGGAAAGGCTGATGATTCCTCGTCCAAAAAGGGGGGGGGGGAATGTTAGTAAGGGATAGGAAACACCCGAGGAATCTGAGGGGCTCCAAAACTCAGATGGACGTGGACAGTACTCCACATCACCACTCTTTCT
>OVBE01010656.1:0-14807 GCA_900406425.1 Iberis pinnata
TTATAAATATGTTTCACTTACTAAGTTATTTGCTTGTACAGCGGTTGGGGCATTTTTCGAAATATTAGCCGACAAACACTTACCGCATATGGTATTTCCACGTTACAGAGGAGTATACCAGTGATGCTTTGCGACTTAGAGAAGATTTCCCACCGTATTTCTGTGACGTTATGGAACATCTAACGGTTCACCTTCTACGTGCAGCATCACTTGGTGGCTCGGTTCAATATCGGTGGATGTATCCTTTTGAGAGGTACATGTTCCACCTGAAGAAGAAGGTAAAAAATCTTAGTAGAGTGCAGGGGTCTATTGTGGCACAAAGCATCAATGAAGAAGCCGCCAATTTTGCAGAATATTACTTTCCAAGAGATGTGGCAACGAGAAGCCGTAGAACAAGTCAAAATGACGATGGTGGACAACATCCTTCGTATTCTGCTTATGTCCCGAGTTTGTTCCAACAAATTGGGCGACTTAGCGGAAAAGGCAAGACTCGACAACTTACTGCGACTGAGTGGAAACACCTACATACGTACATCCTCAGCAATTGTGAAGATATGTTGGAATACGAAAGGTAAACATAAATAATAGATCTCACTTTTGGTTATTTTTGTGTATATAACTTATGTATCTTAAAACCTTGTAGGATTTACATGGCAATGGTCCGTGGTTACTTCCCGAACAAGTCCGAAGCTGAAATAGAATCTCATAAACAAGAAGAGTATTACAAGTGGCTCCAATTTTTTGTAAGTTATTTTTTAATTACTTATAATGAAAACATCTTCAAACAATTTATATTTTTCTATATGTTTACAGATTCGAGAGGAAACATCTAACGGGCGAACGTTTCCGACCTGGTTGCTTGAAATTGCAAGAGGTCCGAACAACATTTTTACCTCGTATCCAAGATATTGCACTAGAGGATTTGCATTCAAGGTTCACGAATTGGGACGGGGGAGGACAACATTAGACCATGGCATTTCGTCTACTTCCGGAGATGTTGTGTACTATGGAATTCTTCGAGAGATATTGGAGGTCAAATACTCAGAGATGTTGAACATGCGATGTGTTATCTTCATGTGTGATTAGTATGATCCAACTGATGGTAGAGGTGTCAAAGTAGACAAGTTTGGCGTAACTTCGATAAATTCGCGCAGAAAACTTGGGAAATATGACCCTTTCATTCTTGCTTCACAAGCAGATCAGGTACAAATTCAATTAATATTGTCTTCATTCAATAGAACATACTAATCTTTCACATATGTGCAGGTATCTTACATAAGGTACCCACGCATCTCGGGTAGGAACGATCCTTGGATAGCGGCGACACATATCAATCCTAGAAGAATGATGGAAGGCGTTTATGAACCTGAAACACTACAGCCAATCGGAAATGGTTCACTAGCTGAGATTCAACCATCTATGACTGTGAATCTTGTGGTGGACTTCACTATGTTTGATGATTTAGACGTCAGCATACATGACGTGGACGAGGAGTCCGGCGACGAATTTTAGGATGACACAGATTCATCTCCTTCAGATTACTCGTCATCAGAAGAGTAGTTTTATGATTTTCTCTTTGTTTTTTTTTATATTTGTTGTTGTTATTCAGTTATATTTTTTCAAGTTTTTTTTAGTATTTTGGGGTTTGGGGGCTAGACACAATTCTATCGAGTTTGGGTTTGAAACATAGTTGGATAATCATGAATAAATTCATAGAGTGTTTGATCTATACACAATTCCAATATAAGTTTCCAAAATATGTTACTAAACTACTTAAACAAACGTTTTAATATCCGAAAGTGTTTGTGAACGTACATTATCCTAAACCGAAACTTCGAGATAATGAAACTTCAAAACATGGACATTATTATTTTATTAAGTTAGTACTACCTTATGATAACTTTTATGTTACAATATGATCACATATGTAACTCTAATCACAACCCCAAAAAATCCAAACCCTAAACAAGACCCTAAATCATATTTTCATATTTCTGACGGGATTTGTGACAGAATGCATAAATCCCGTCAGAAAACCCGTCAGAAATATGAACATATGTTCTTGGGGATTTCTGACGGATTTTATGACGAAATGCATATAACCGTCAATCAACCCGTCAGAAATATGCATGCTCTTATTTCTAAAGGGTTTAAAAAGCCGTCAGAAATTTCTGACGGGTTTATTTCGTCAAAAATATGACCCGTCAAAAATTTCTGACGGGTCTGGGGTTTGGCGCGTTTCAGATTCCCAAAATTTTCGTAAACACGCGAAAATTCAATTTTTTCCAATTTATGACGGGTTTTTGACGGATTTACCCGTCAGAAACCGATTATATCTAAAAACCAGAAGACTTTTCTTCTTCATTTGCACGCGAAAATCACCAAAAAAACTCAAAATCCTCTCAACTCCGACATCAATCCATGGAACCATTGCGCAATCCAAACTCTACGTAAGTGTATTAGGTAGTTTTAAGTTGTTTTTGAAGTTTTCAATTGATTTGAACGGTTAGTTTAGGAGATTTGAGTAGTTTAGGGATTTGGTGATTTTGATGATTTTTGTAGTTTAGATTTTGATATTTAGTGAAATTTAGAAATGTTTGTAGTTTAGGGTTTGTGAAATTAAGAAAATTTTAAGGTTTGTGAAATTAAGAAAATTTTAGGGTTTAGGGTTTTGTGAAATTTAGAAAAGTTTAGGGTTTAGGATTTTGTGAAATTTGTGGTTTGTGATTTTGTGGTTTAGGTTTTAGAGATATGTTTTTATATTTAATAAAAATTTATATATTTAAATACATAATTATGATATTTATTAAAAATTATATAAACATAAAAATTTACATAATTTATAAATTTAAGATATTTAAAAATTCATCTAATTATTAAACTAATAACAAATTTGAATGACCGTAATTCTAGTATTACGGTTATTGGCAATATCAGGATGGGACTTTTCACGATACACGGGAGTCGGGATCGTCCTCACGAGTCCCAGCCACCCCGTCGGGGCAACAGTTGGGTTTCGTTACACCCCTGCCGCAACATCGTGACCCACCACCACCCGAGCAGCCCGATCAGCATCCTCAGGATGCGGATCCGCCGCAACAACGGATGTCGATCGAGCAGATATTGCTCCAACCAGGACGAGAACGGTTGCCTTTTCTAGATCCGTCGTGTATGGAAGGTACGACGTGGTTTCCCGCCTCAGACAACGGGATCACGAAGTGCAACACGAGAATGTTGCACAACTTTCTACGTCATCCCTACCCGAAGTACAAGGATATGCCTCCAGAAGATCGCGCACATTGGTTTTATTGCTTCGCAGTAAGAATCTAACTGTGTATACTTTTTTGGGGATTTTTTTATTCAAATTATAGAATTTGCTAACTTTAAATTTGTTCATTTTGTAGTTTAAATACAACTGGAGTCCGGCAATGACGTCGATAGTGAAGAAGGAATTCAAGAGTAAGGCAGGTAGAGTCTTCAGCTCTCATATCTACTCCTAGAAGGAATGTTGGTTAAAGGAAGGCAAGCAACATTCGCATATGCCTGATGGACTACTACAGGGCTACATCATCTACTGGGGTGAGCCATCAACGGAAGGGTTGTCCGTCAAAAACCAGGGCAACCGAATGAGCCAGCGTGACGGGAAAGGGATCGCTACGACAAACTCTGGTGCGAGGAGTAGTTTCACCCGGGGGGAGATATGGTATGTATGAATACTATTTTTATAATTAATTACAACTTTAAATTTTAACGGTTTACTTGTTTTAAATGTTGAACAGAAACAGAAGACTGGCCATGATCCATCGCTGCTCGAGATTGTAGAGGATCTCCACACCAACAAGAAGACCGGGCAGATTCAAGACAAAATACCGACTAAATTCCGACATAAGTTACCCACTATTTTCCGACAAAATGTCATATTAGTCGGAAATTTGTTGTTAATGTTTTCGAGAAATTACCGACTAACATTTTTGAAAAATTTCCGACCAAAAATTTTGTCGGTAATGTTCCACAAATTTCCGACTAATGATAAATTCGCGACCACATTATTCCGACTAACCACATTTAGTCGGAAATTTGTCGGAATGCTTATATTCCGACAAAGTATCGACTAAATGTTTGGTCGGAATAAGAAATGATTCTTGTAGTGTTCACTAAAATGCGAACGTAGACAAATAAATATATTTGCTATTCTAGTTCTAAAATGGAATATGAACTACTTTTGAAAATAGAAATACTAATATATAATCATAATTTTTAAAAGTTGTAAAATGTGTTTTAAACATATATTAGGTGGGATTTAATAGCAGGAAGAGTGGTAGGAAGAGAAGCAGAGGATATAGAGAGATATTGGATAATGAGAAACAGTGATGCCTTTGCTGATAAACGACGAGGCCGTCAACTTCGTCACCACAACAACAAAAATGCTCATTGTCCACGTTTTTCTTTTTATCCTCCTTAATTTTATATATTTCTTTTCTTTTTTGTACCCGTCACCATAACAAACAAAGAAAATTTAATTGTAGTCGTATTTAGCATGAAGATATTATCATCTCTGGTTTTTTTTTCTTTTTTTTTGCATTTTTATTATATGTTTAAATCGAAAGTTATTACTATTGATCGAAAAAATTTATGTGTATTCAACAAAAATAAGGGCAATTGGACCAAGTTTGCTGTTAATCCGTTAATCTAGTTAATGATGATGATATGATCATCAAAATAAGAGAAAAATCGAAGATTGTATATATAATTAGCAATTAAATGCAAGAAGGTCACATTAAGAAGAGGACGATTAAACTCGCGATTTGCAAGGAGTAGTAACCAAGGAGATTAATGATCATGAATCTATGATCCTGAAATATAAAACAAACAAAAAATGATATCTACCAATTCTCATGGAGATGGACATGAATGGAAAATCGGGATGCTTTCACGTACATATTTAAAAATGTCAAATTTTATGAGTTTTTTTTATTAAGAAAAATAAGTTATCTGCATTTCAGACTATTGGATTTGTAATGGAAAGATGCACATCACGCAAAGTAAGAAATGAATCCATGGGGTCTTTTAATTTTTTTATCAAACATGTAAGAATTTATACGAAATTATAGATATTTTCATTCACAAGATGTAACTTTAAGATAAAATAAAAAGAAATGTAGAAATGCATATACGTCAAAGTAATTTAAAGAAGTTGTTCATGATATATCGTGATTTTAGAAATCGATATGTTAGTATATGGAAAAATAGATTTTTTTTTTAGTGCGAAATTATGAATAATTTTTTTGTATGAATAAAAATGTGAATAATTCATTTTAATTACAATATTTTTTAAGGCCCACATTTTAAAGTTAATTTCATAGTCTACAAGTTTTCTTGACCAAAAAAGATAAAAAGTTTGAAAACAAGCTTCTCTAAAAAGAGAAAAGGAAAAACTCAAGCCCAAAACAAACACAGTCCAACCCTAGAGCCCATATCCAAGAAATCCTAGATTCAGGGAAAACTTCTTCGTAACCAAATAGCCGCCGGTAGCCTGTGTTAGCGGAACCATCGTAGCGCCGGTGAAGCAGCTACTACCGGACAAGACTTCAAATACTCGATGGAGACTCAAGCCGGCTTTCTCTGAGCAGTCGCAACAAGCCACTTCACAAAGACACCCAATAAAACTAGTACAATAAGGGGGAGGCGGAGAAGATGCATCTCTTCGCCAGAAATGCGAACCAAGACCCCTCTGAAAGGACTGAGAAGAGAGAGCCCCTTATCGCTTGACTAAAGACCACAAGAAGAAATGAGAGACCGCTGGTTAGCGACTATTGGCCACCAACAACCGCCTAATTGTGCCTAACATAGAGGACGACTAGCGTAGACAACTCCAACCTGCATGAAGCAGGATTTGGGATTGGACCTGCACAGTTCCAATTTGCAGTGGAGACAACAGAGGAGAAACTAGTCTAGGTTATCGGCGGAGATCTACCAAGAGGAAATCTGGTGAACCTGAGTCCAAAGAGACAAAAAGGATGGAGACTGAGTGTTGCGCCAAGGAGGGCGACTCATCTCTGCCGAAGGGAAAGCCCCCAAGACTGAGCTTCCTACGGCCCATCGAGAGAGTACAAGCCTACCTAGAATAGCTGAAGCTTGGTCGGAGATAGGCAAGCAATCACATGCGATGCAGATGACTGTGCTCAGAAGTGGTACAAGAAGGGGAGGCGGAGAAGACGCATCTCTTTGCCGGAAATGCGAACCAAGACCCCTCCAAAAAGGATTGAAAAGAGAGAGGCACTTACCAGTTGACTAAAGACTACTAGAAGAAAGAAGAGATCGCTGGCCAGCCACTAATAGCCACCAACAACCGCCTAGTCGTGTCTAACACAGAGGACGGCCCTAAGGAGATCTCCAAGAAGTAGGAACGAGGATATGGAATTTTCCCTGCATAATTCCAATTTTTGGGGGAGACATCGGAGGAGAAAATAGTCCAAGTCCTCGGCGAAGAAACAAAAGGGATGGAGGCTGAGCACTATGCTAAGGAGGGCGACTTATCTCCTCAGAAAAGAAAGCACCATAGACGGAGCTTTGTACGGCCCACCGAGAGAATACAAGCCTGCCGGGAACGTATGAAGCTTGGTCGGAGACAGGAAAGCAATCACGCGCGGTGCAGCTGACTGTGCTCAGAAGCGGTACAAGAAGGGGAGGCGGAGAAGACGCATCTTTTTGCCGAAAATGCAAACCAAGACTCCTCTGGAAGGGACAGAGAGGAGAGAGTCACTTACCGCTTGACTAAAGACCACTAAAAGAAAGGAAAGATCACCGGCCAACCACTATTGGCCACCAACAACCGCCTAGTCGCGCTTAACATATAAGACGGCCAGTGAGGAGAATACAAGCACCATGAAGCAGGATCTGACCCACACAGTTCCAATTTGCAGGGGAGACGGTAGAGGAGAAACTAGTCAATTTTCTTGGCAGAGATCTACCAAGAAAAGATCTGGTAAACCTGAGCTCTCGGATAAAAAAAAGGATGGAGGTTGAGCGTTATGCCAAGAAAGGCTCATCTCTACCAAAAGGAAATCCCCCTAGACGGAGCTTTCTACAACCCACCGAGAGAGTACAAGCCCGCCAGGGATAGCTGAAACTTGGTCAGAGACAAGCAAACTATCATGAACGGTGCAGGTGGCTATGCTTAGAAGTGGTACAAGAATGGAAGGTGGAGAAAACATATCTCTTCGCCTTAAATGCGAACCAACACCCCTCCAAAAAGGGACTAAGAAGAGATAGGCACTTACCGCTTGACTAAAGACCACTAGAAGAAAGGAGATATTGCTGGCCAGCCACTACTGGCCACCAAAAACCTCCTTGTCGGGCCTAACATAGAGGACTACCAGTGAGGAGAACTCCAAGCAGCAGGAAGTAGGATCTGGGATCTGACCAGCACAGTTACGATTTGCAGGGGAGGTAGTGAAGGAGAAACCAGTCCAGGTTCTCGACAAAGATCTACCAAGAGGAGATCTGGTGAACCTGAACACGGAGAGATAAAAAGGATGGAGGCTAAGTGTTGCGCCAAGGAGGGCGACTCATCTCCATCGAAAGGAAAGCCCCCTAGACAAAGCTTCCAACGGCTCTTTATGAATGAAGGTCAGAAGAATCTTATATGATATCATTACAAGAGGATTGACCACACCAAAGAAAAGTGTTGGGTCTTACATCTTCACTTTAAACCAAAATGGTTAACTTTTAAGGACTTCAAAAATAATGTCTCTCAAAGGGAAGTTCAAGGAGAAAATTTAATAGCTTTTGTATCCTATATACCTCCTCCAATAGGAAATCATGCCATGAATATGAGCAATGATGAGTTGGTAAGAAGGTCTGACCTTGATGCATTGATCAAAGCATGGAAAGAGGCTTCCAAGTCTGGTATATCTTATAATACTCATTATCCTATTAAACCTCTTGTTATTGATTCGGGTGCTTCACACCATATGATTAGTAATTATGAATTGCTCAGTAAGTTAGAACCAGCTGTAGGGAATGTTATTATTGCTAATGGAGATAGAATACCCATTAAAGACATAGGAGAACTTAATCTGTTTGATAAATCATCTAAGGCATTATATATGCCAAATTTTACATCGAACCTCTTGTCCGTGAGTAAATTTATGCAATGTTATTTTCAGTCCTAACAATGTTTCTTTTCAGGATACTGAGACAAGGAAAATCCTTGGTAAAGGAGAAACAAAAGAAGGGTTATATGTGCTTGGAGATGACATGAAAATCTTATTTGCATTATGGTTTTTCAGCTAATGTTAATGCTAATGTGAAAAATATTATTTGGCATGCTAGATTAGGTCATCCTCATGTTAGAGCTTTAAATCTTATAATGCCTGATGTATGTTTTGGTAATAATGATTGTGATGCTTGTATACTTTGGAAAATTGTAGATATGTGTTCCAAGTCTACAACTATTTATGAAAATTGCTTTGATTTAGCATACTCGGATGTTTGGACAGCACCTTGTGAATCTAGGGATCATCTTAAGTAATTTGTTACCTTTATTGATGAAAAATCAAAGTATACCTTGTTGACCTTAATGCCTTTTATGGATAGGGTGCTAGATGCATTTAAAAACTTTCAAAGCTATGTAACTTGCCACTTCAATTCCAAGATTAAAATTTTCAGATCAAATAATGGTGGTGAGTATACAAGCATTGCATTCAAGCAACATCTAGCTCAACATGGAATTCTACACCAAACTAGCTGCCCATACACACCACAACAAAATGGTGTAGCCGAAAGAAAGAACATGCACTTAATGGAGGTGAGAAGATCAATGATGTTTCATACAAATGTTCCAAAGAAATTCAGGTCTGATGCGGTTGTGACAGCTTGTTACTTGATCAACCGAATACCAACCAAAGTTTTGGGAGATGTGTCTCTCTTTGAGGTATTGAAAAAAGTTAAGCCATCAATAAATAACTTACATGTGTTTGGGTGTGTTTTTTTGTATTAATTCCAGGTGAACAAAGGAACAAGTTAGATGCTAAAAGTGTCAAAGCCATATTTATTAGTTATTCCACAACTCAAAAGGGGTACAAGTGCTATGTACCATAGACAAGGAAGATGTTAACTTCAAGGGATGTGCGTTTTATAGAAGAAAAAAGCTTCTATGATGAGAAGAATTGGGATAATCTCAAGGACATATCCAAGTCTCCATCCGATAGAGCTACTAACCTAAAGGCACATACTTAAGAATGTTGGCTTGAATCTTAATAACCCAAGACTACAGGAGGTTCCTCATGTTATTCAAGAGGCTCCAAAAGCGGCGGATATCCCAACTTCTCAATTAAACTTGGATGACACTCCCCTTGATCATGAGGGAGGCAATGAGGAAGTCACTAATGAGGGGGAGTTGGTCACAAATGATGGAGAGATGTTTTCACCTCAAGAAGAAATTNAATCAAGGAGAGATGTCTTCACCTTAAGAAGAAATTCAAGATGGAAATCAACCTTCAAATACCCATGACCAAGGAGAGATGTCTTTACCTCAATAAGAAACTCAAGCTCATGTTTTGAAAAGAAGTACAAGGATAAGGAAGGATCCATCAAACTAGATCAATACAAGAGTCTACTACAACGACAAGGCAGTAGCTCATCTAATCCAAGCGGTTTGATCGTTATCTTATTTTCCTTTAGATCATCAAGTGTTTGTTGGAAAATTGGATCAGAAACAGATTCCAAGATCCTATGGAACAAAAAGATTGGAAAGAAGCCATTAACAATGAACTAAAAGCTATGAACACAAACAACACTTGGATTGAAGAAACTCTTCCAAAAAGATAGAATGCTGTGAGCTCAAAGTGGGTCTTTACATTTAAGTACAAGAGCAATGGAGATGTGGAGAGATACAAGGCTAGGCTTGTTGCAAGAGGGTTTACTCAAACATATGGAGAGGACTATTTAGAAACCTTTTCACTTGTAGCTAAACTACACACGGTAAGGGTCATACTATCCCTAGCTACTACTCTCGAATGGGGTCTTTGGTATATGGATATCAAATATGCATTCTTTCAAGGGGAATTGGAGGATGAAGCGTATATGCATCCGCCACCAGGGCTGGAAAGTTCTGTACCTAAATGGAAGGTTCTTTAACTCAAGAAGACGATTTATGGTCTCAAGCAATCTCCAAGAGCTTGGTACCACAAGCTAAGCTCTACATAAAAAACACAAGGCTTCAAAAGATCAGAATCATGTTGAGTTTTGAGAGATTATCTCATGAGATTAGTGAAGAGAATGAGAGACTTGAGAGTCTTTTAGACATGTGCAAAATTAGTCTCCCCCATTCTTGCACTTCCTAAAGTTTCCTGAAGGTGGGAGTATTTATTTTGCACATAGTCATTCTTTTGCCCCAAAGCTTGCACAAGAGATCTTTAAGTGTATTCTGGACTGTACTAATTTTGCACATCCATAATACACAAGATTTGCACATCCCATAATCTTGTCTTGGCTTCATGTCTTGAGTTTCTGAACTTTGTGTACTGATTTTGCACATCTTCATAACTTGCCCTTGTTTTGGACATCTTCAGAAAAGTGGCTCAGGGTCTTTGGATTTGATAAGATCTTCATCTTCTTCAAATGAGATCTTCATTTTATCACTCCTCCCCAAGCTTAACTTAATGGAAATGGGCTAAGCTTGGAATCAAGAAGATCTACCTCATCAAAAAACCTTGATATGTAAAACCTCTTTGGGATAAAACCATATCAAGGGAAAAAAGTATAGTGTTATGGTTAGGGGATTTGGCCAACTCTTTTATGACTTTTAAGTCTTTGGCTCTTTTCTTCATTTTTATAATCTACTCTTCTGATCTTCTTATAAGAAAACCTTCTTGAAGTATAACTATCCTTGTTGGGTTATTGTCCCAATCTTTAATAACCGGCGAAATCTGCCAGATTCGTTCATTGATTTTAAACAGACCATAACTCCTTTATCCTTAAGTATTTAGGGTCCGGTATACCTTATATAGACTCATTTTTGAGTCTAGTTTTCATAAAAATTAATTTCAAGTCTTGGTTCCTTCTGGTTTGGACAGAAACTTTGAAATACTGGACCTATGTCCGATTTTTCTACTTCTGCCTTCTTCAATTTGAAACTCTTATAAATCCAACATCCGAACTTTGATTAGGATGAATTCACTTGGAGATTGTTTCTTCTTGAGTATAGGTTCCAGAAAATATTCCTTTGTGTCAATCACCCTCTTGGTTCGATCAGAAAGTGCTTTGGAGTGCACATGTGTCTATTCTGCCCACTTCTCAAATTTGACCATCACATGCAATGCATTGCCTTGGTCTTCATGAATGATAGCCTCTTCGAATACCACTTCTTCTAAGGGTTATTCTAAGACCCTTTTTCTTTTTTCTCTTCTGATTTTGGCTTCATGATCCATTAGTCCCATCTTGATCATATTAATATGATCATCCTTCAATCCAAATGTGGAATGTTCGGCCAAAAATTATCCCATGGCTATAAATCTACTTCAAGAGTCCTTCCCACTTAAAATGGCTCGAGAAAACTTGATTTGGTTGATAGTCCATTGGTTTTGGTCGAATCTTCAAAATTTTGAAGTTTCTCGATGGTTATCGTGAGCCATGCACATAGTTGGCTCGAGTATGCGCATGGTTCCAATTGTGGGTAAGTCGTTCGTCCAAAACTTGTCCAACGACTCTACTTCTTCATTTGGGCTTTTTCTTATCCAAAATAGCCCCTCTAAACTGATTTGGGTGGATGGGTTGTCGAATTTGGCCGAGAGTCCCTTATCGTGAAGTTCCTCGATAGTGGCTCAATCCATTACCCATTCCCAGTCCGATGGCTCGATGATTACAAAGATTTGTCCCGATGGCTCGATGATTACAAAGATTTGGCCCGATGGCTCGATCTTGACAACTTGGCCCGATAGCTCGATGTTGCACCCAACTTGGCTCGATGGTTCGATGTTGTTCAAAATTTGGCTCGATGGCCTGATCTTGACAACTTGGCCTGATAGCTCGATGATGCACACAACTTGGCTCGATAGCTTGATGTTGCTCTCAAAAGATGGCTCGATGGCTCGATGTCACAACTTTCCCGATAGCTCGATGTTCTTCAAGAACTTAGCTCGATGGCTCGTTCTTAAAAACTTGGCCCGATAGCTTGATATTGTTCCCAAAAGATGGCTCGATGGCTTGATGTCACAACTTGGCCCGATAGCTCGATGTTCTTCAAAAACTTGGCTCGATGGCTCGATCTTGAAAACTTGGCCCGATAGCTCGATGTTGTCCTTAAAAAAAATGGCTTGATGGCGTTCCTCGATGGCTTGATGGCCTTCCTTTTGGCTCGATAGCTTGATGATCATGCAACTTGGCTGAATGGCTCAATGATGCACAAACTGGCCCGACAGCTCTATGGAACATAATCCATACGATAGAGCTACTAACCTAAGGCACATACTTGAGAATCTTGGCTTGAATCTTAAAAACCCAAGACCACAGAAGGCTCCTCGTGTTACTCAAGAGGCTCCAAAAGTGGCGGATACTCCAACTTCTCAATTAAACTTGGATGACATTCCCCTTGATCATGAGGGAGGCAATGAAGAAGTCACTAATTAGGGGGAGTTAGTCACAAATGATGGAGATATTTCTTCACCTCCAGAAGAAACCCAAGGTGTAAATCAACCTTCAAATACCCATGATCAAGAAGAGATGTCTTCACCTCAAGAAGAAATTCAAGATGGAAATCAACCTTCAAATACCCATGACCAAGGAGAGATGTCTTTACCTCAAGAAGAAACTCAAGCTCCTGTTTTGAGAAGAAGTACAAGGATAAGGAAGGATACATCAAATTGGATCAATACAAGAGTCTACTACAACAATAAGGCAATAGCTTATCCAATCCAAGGGGTTTGCTCTTTATCTCATTTTCCTTTAGATCATCAAGAGTTTGTTGGCAAATTGGACCATATTCCAAGATCCTATGAAGAGGCTATGGAACAAAATGATTGGAAAGAAGCCATTAACAATGAACTAAAAGCTATGAAAACAAACAACACTTGGACTGAAGAAACTCTTCCAAAAACAAAGAAGATTGTAAGCTCAAAGTGGGTCTTTAGAATTAAGTACAAGAGCAATGGAGATGTGGAGAGATACAAGGCTAGACTTGTTGCAAGAAGATTTACTCAAACATATGGAGAGGACTAGTTAGACACATTTGCACATGTAGCTAAACTCCACACGGTAAGGGTCATACTATCCTTAGCTACTAATCTTGAATGGGGTCTTTGGCAGATGGATGTCAAAAATGCATTCCTT
Source organism: Iberis pinnata (assembly GCA_900406425.1). NCBI lineage: Eukaryota > Viridiplantae > Streptophyta > Magnoliopsida > Brassicales > Brassicaceae > Iberis > Iberis pinnata. The sequence goes on from OVBE01010656.1 coordinate 13,330, forward strand.
CAAGGGGAATTGGAGGATGAAGTGTATAGAATTGTAATATTTGAGAGTTTAAGAGTGGAAAAGATGAAGAACAAATGAAGAACACTTAGGGAGAATGTTAAAAACGGGAAAGAGAAGAAGGGATAGTTTTCCCCATAAATTGATTAAATGAATGAGTTACAGCTTATAAAGAAATTGATTTAACATTCAAAATAAAAAGGGGGGATGGTCTAATATATTCTTTAGTATTAACATGTGCAAAAATGGGTAAGGAACACACTAGAGACTGCTGGATAACTGGTTGCTGTCAATTAATGCTCAATGCTTTTCCAACAGCTCTTTTGACTCATTTCTTTTCTTCTAGAAGTTGTGCTGCACCTCTAACTCTATTTTTGCACATTCAACCTTTAATTATAACTTTAAGAGTTTCCATAATTATGCACAAACTGATCCAAACCATCCAACTTATGTAGTAACCTCCAATCTTAATTTCTTCTTAATAATATGAATCTTATTTTAACACTCACAACTTTCTTAAAAGCCTAGAGACTCTTACCTTGGAGGCTATACTCTTTTTCCCTCAATATAGTTTTTTCCATGTGGTTTTTCATATTGAGGTTTTTAATGAGGTAGCTCTTCAAGGTTCCAAGCTTATCCATTCATCATGGTTAAGCTTGAGGGGGAGTATTGAATAATGAAGATCAATGATTCAAGATAATTTCGGCCAGAATTACTGTCATTCAAAGATTAGAAGTTTACAAGTAGTTCCTGTAAGAATTTGGGCTTGGGTCCTTCAACAAAGTTGTAGGCCTTGAATTTATTTTTCCAACGGATGTAAAATCGCCAATTTGGGACTTTTTAGTGAAGAGATACATGCATAAATAGGATGAGCGTTTTGCAGCATTAAATGTGCTTTTATTTTATGCTTTCTGCTTTTTATGTTACCTAAGACATGCAAGGTCATGCAAGGGCTATGTATTTTTTATTTAAGCTCTTGTAAATCTTAAATTTAATTAATTAAGAGGATCTAATCCTTTCTTTCTCTATTTTCGTCCATCTTGTTCTCCTCAAGTGTTCTTGATGTTATTCATTCTGTTTTGTGAACTTTAACACAGATGAAGAGATAGAAGAGATGCAAAATTTAGAAGAAGCTTTCAAAGTAACAGATGGAGTGATTACTAGAGCTAAGGATAAGAAGTTAGCTAAAGGAGTCAAGAATTCACTCAAGAGGATACAACTAGGAGACTCAACACCAAGGGACATCTACAACATCTATATCTATGCAAATGAAGAAGTAGATAAAGTTAATACACTAAGTAACTAAGTGGTTATCTTGCACTCTTTTCCTTTGCATGGTTTTGTCCCAATGGGGTTTCTATGCAAAGGTTTTTAATGAGGCATGATAATTCACTTTCGCCTAAGTTACTTAGTTATTACTTGACCTCAAGTAGAAAATATCTATTCTACTTAGAAAGCATTTAAATTTCGAAGTTAGACTC
>OVBE01010657.1:0-14807 GCA_900406425.1 Iberis pinnata
AAAAGTCAAAGATGATGAACACCAAGAACACTAACCCAGAAAAACAGAGTAACAATGGAACAGTAGTGAAACCAAAGGAAGTGATCAAGCTAAAAATGAGATTAAAAGCATAAAAACGTAAATCAACATACACTAGATAGTTCACAACCCCAATCTAAGCATGAAAATGAAGAAAACAAAAGATAAACATAAACTTAAACAAAATTTGGGTTTACAACATGAAGAACATCAAGAACAAAAAGAGAGAAAATAAAACCTAAGACAAAAGCTAAAAATGGAGAAAAGAAAGAGTTTATTCTAAATGGAGGCATTTAGGGCTTTTTATAGTGTTCATAGAAAATCCCTAAAACGCATAAAAACCAAAAGACAATCATTAAACTGGGTCTCAGGTCTGGTCTATCCTGATTCAAGTTGGTCGGGTCGGAGCTGCTTGGGCTCGAGATGAAGGATGCATGCGACCAAGGTAGAGTGTGCGCGTGTGATCGAGCTGGCTTTGCCTTGGCTCGATCACACGATCGAGGTGGAGCCGGGAAAAGAATGATCAAGGTGGAGCAGAGACAAGGCCAAGATGCGATTAAGGTGAAATAAGGCAGCTCGATCACTTGGCTTGATGGTGATCAAGCCGTAAAGTTGCGTGGTCGAGGTGGAGGGGCCGAGAGTGATCGAGGTGTTTAGCCAGAGTAATTGAGCTGAAGTTGGCTTGGCTCGATGGTTTAGTCGAATCCTGACTTGAACTACACTCGAGTTGGTTCCATTCCACTCATTTTCCTTTCCTTCTCCAAATTCGCAACAACATTCTGAAAGCTACTGAAAGTTCTGAAAAATCTCCAAAATGCATGTATATGGAAGTGCTAATGCAAAACTTCCTAAAGATTGCAAACTTGCTAATAACATCTATAGATGAAACATATGTACAAGTAAAAAACCCTAAAATGATGCTAAATGACTTCTAAAAATCACTAAAATGCAGAGACATCAATTATATCATTACACCTAGTCCAAATTTCATAATATTTATGATTAGAAGCAGGTTTAGAAATGGTACCGTCGATGAATCCCAGTTTGTTCCTGACATTAAGAGCCATTCGAATAGATCTTCTCCAAGAATGATAATCAGAGGTTGTGATAATCTATCTGAGACAAGAATAGCTCCGGCATGATCTGCATTAGTCAGGTAGCATGGATTGTTATACGAATCTTGATTGGAACAGGAAACTGAATCGAAGTTGGAATCCGACTAATTTGAACTCAGATTTGACATTTTGGATGAAATCAGAGCTTGAAACAGATAAACTGAAGATATGTGAGCTCAGCGAAGAATAAGCAAGTAAATTTGAATCAAAAACAATATAAACTGAAGTTGAAATCAAACAAAGACATCAAGAAGCAACACGGTGAGATGAAGATATTGAAGAAAGAATCAAATCGGTACACGCTTCTTGTTGTTAAAGACGATTTTCAGAAAGAATGTGGGCGTTGAATTCCACATGTTAGTTTTATAAGTATATTTTTATGAGGAATTTGGTGATTTTAATTTTAACAAGGAAAACAACAACTCAAATTTGTATGACATAACTTTGTATTGATCAAGAATGATGTAGCTTTGAGCTTATGTTTACATATGAATAATATATAAGTAAAATTTGAAAAATGGCCTAAAAAGATCCTCTTAATCTTGCTTATTCTCCTATTTATACTCCTCTCAGATTATCTCGCTAAGCTCTCATTTCCACGTTCCTATAATCTCGGCATATCCCTAGAAGTTCAGAACTACTTGGACTTGGTCACTACTTGCTCGGGTTGCGCCTGACTTGACCTTGGTTTGTGTACGTGATGGGTGTTATGTTACTTTCTTAATATACTCAGGTGTGATACCTTCTCAGTCAATCCTTTTGGGGCCGATACGTGCTTAACTGAATAACATTACATTACTACCTAAGATAAATTCTACTGAGGGGGTTCTGAAACCAACAGATTAGTCCCCAAGTCTTCCAACAAGTTTGGCGAGTTGGGTGACCTTCTGATACCTAGGCGATTATCCTAGGAGAATTTTAAGCTCAAGGATTTTTATTGACTGAATTGTTGTTACACTCTCCAGTGTGGAAGTTGATTCCTCGTTCCGGCTGGACCATGTTCGGCGATCTAGCCATTTTGTTGTTGGGCTGTTTGTTTAGGTATGAATCGTTTTACTTTGGATTTGATAAGCGAGAATCTCAACAGTTATAGCGGTTATCTCTCCTCGTGTGTAGATATACTTTGAATTTAAAATACAAAAAGGTCATCATGCCTATAAAAGGCGGTTCAACATTTCTGAGGCAATTATAATTGCTTCTCTTCTCTCTTCAATTACCTGGAACCGTCACCCCCCTTCCCACTTTGTTTTCAATCGTCATCTCTCTCCTTCTTCATCCGACAAGGTAATTTAATTTTTTTTCTCTCTTTATATTCAGGTTTTAGGGTTTGATTTTTCTCCCCTTATGTGTTGTTCTTCTTCTTCCCGATTTCTTTCTTTTTGTTTCTCTTAAGGCTGATATTGAATTATTACTTTTATTTTTACCCAATTTCACTGTGTTTGTTGATTTATTGATTTCAGTTTTTCATTTTTTTGGTTTTCTTTCAGTCTGGCATGTGGTTCAGGTTGAGGATCCTTCTCCGAAGTACTTAAAGAATCAAAAACTTTTGGAGAACAATAGACTGAACAAATGGAGCACCTTTGACGGGGAAAGAGTTTCTACCCACTAGCTCTCATAAGCGCCACTTGCTGATTTATCTTCAAGTAAGTGTCTGAACTGGGTTGTTTTCTTCGCTTGAATACCGTGATTTACTGAGTAGTTTTCTGTAGATACTCCATCTTTGTGTCCATCTATTCTGATGAATAATCTGAAACCCTACTTTGAAGCACTTAAGAACAAAAGTTCCCATGGCGCATCTGGTTCAGTGGATATGGGTACTATACAAGAGGTTCAGACGCCAAGGGATCGCGTTCAGATGGACGTTGACATGATTGAGGTTTCTGACTCGCCGCACGGTGATTCTCGCTGAGAAAAAGTTGTAAGTTATGGGAAAGATGCTCCTAGACCTCCTCCAGCTTATCGCATCTCCCGCCATCTGGATGCTCTGATGGAAAAGAAACTTCAGATTCAAGAGTCATCACCATTTGGGGCTTTTCATTTTGGTGGGGTCTCCTTCAGTTTCACTGGGCCACACCAGTCTTCCATTGTTAAAAATGGGGATTTTTACGCTGAGTATCCGTCCAAACTTCGGTTATATGGACCCAAGGTGTATGATCATTGGTTGCTCTTGGTGCATCAAGAATATGCTGAGTGGGCTCGCTCCCAAACTGAGGTATAGATATTTATATGTTGTTTTGATAGCGCTGGAATCAGTTTAGGGATTAATGGGAAAATATTGGTATGCGTAGACTACGGTTTTAGCTGACCGCCTAGTGGGAGTTCTGGACGACGAGCTCTGAAAGGAGAAAAAGCACTCAGGTATGGAGCTGATCACCGATGCCACATCCCGCCCTGACAAAGCAATCGTCGAACTAAAAGCCGATGTGGGAAGAGTGGAAACACTGACAGAGGATAATAGCAGGCTGAGGGGTGAGTTCGCGGAGCTCAAGGATCTGAGGAAGAAAGACGCTGAAAGGATGAGTGAGGAAGTGATTCGTCATGATAGGACCAAGTGGAGGTTGCAGGATGAAGTGGGAAAACTAGCTAAAGAATTGGAAGCAATTCTTGCGGAGATGCGAAAATAGATAGTGTAAAAGGTGAAGGATAAAGAGAATAAGTTAAATAAAAGGTTTGCGAGCAGGATGGACTGGGTTAAAGGGAATTTTGTAAAGGAACGGGTGAATAAAAAAGCTGGTGCAGGTAGAAAAAATCAAAGAAAATCTGGAGTTGATTAACAACTTGCTCTGGGGGAGTCCACTCTAGGTAGCATCGCCGACTGGATCTGACCTAAGTAATCCACCTGGTGAATTTTCTAAGCTATATCTGGTCGGTGTAATTAACCCTTATGGTAATAATCTTCCAACTCTTAATACAGCTGAGGAAGCTGCTGCTAAGGATGAGAAAGACGTAGCCCTAGCTGAGGAGACCACAAAAAATTCTACTGAAGAGGTTAACCCAACCACAAGGGGGTGCTGGACAAGGCGGTTAAGGTTGCGGTTCGCATAGGAGAGGTCGCAATCGTGGTGAGGAAAGAAGCCCCAAGGTGGCAACGACAATCTAGACGCGGTGAAGTGACTCCTTATGGCTTCCTCCCTCCTTGCACCTTTTATTTTCCTTTAAGTTTGTTTAATTTTGAATATGGCTACTTGTGGAGGCTTTCACCCAATCTCTTTAATTTCTTTTGAACTTTATGTATGGGAGGCTTTTACATGCAACTTATGTTTGTGTGGGCTTGAACTTATGTCTTTGGCTCATATAATTTGCTTTTCCTTTTATTTTGGTTGGCTTTGTAGAGGGTCTTTTTCATCTATTTATTGTTCACCGTGGATGGATTATGATATTTAAGTTGATGTTATTTTGTTTAAATGGTATTTCAGTTGCGTGTTTAATAGAGGAGGAGGTTTTGAATATCGGATTTGTCGTCACACAATGTAATACTTATTCGAGATGTCAATTTTTTTACTGGAAGAGTATTTTAATTGCTAAAGACATTTGTGATTTATTTCAATTCATTGTTGCGAGACGGGGCTCCGCTTTAGCGCTTACACGTTGCTGAGGGTTGCCCCGGCTAATACCCACGGGAGGGGAGGGGGTGTGCGATGTATTGTATGACTGACCAGGTCATACAATGTCATATGAGTGGATAGTTATTTTATTTTAAGCGTTTAAATTACGGAAAAAGGGCAGCTAAGGGTTTGGATGATTTTACTGATTTATTAGACGTGCTGGATATGGTATGGTATTCTACCCTCGCTTGCGCCTGAATATTGGTAGAGAATCAGGCGGAAGTGATTGAAAGCATCATGGATGTTTAGTGGTTGTTGGGAGCCTCCAGGTGTTCCGTTTTGCTGGTAATGGTATGGGGTAGTCATCCTCTCGGTTTGAACTTAGCTGGTTGGTTTGTAAGAAGCCCCTAGTTGCAGAGTTGTATGTGAAAATTCAGGTAGATCTTCCCCATTTTTTAAGAAAAATATAAAGAAAGGACAGGTCGGGCTGGTGCAGGTAGTGAAGAACAATTACATCTCCCCTATTTTTCGAGAAAATTTTTTTAAAAACAAGACAAGATGGGTTGGGGCAGGGAGTGAAGAACAATTACATCTCCTCCATTTTTCGAGAAAAATTTAAAGATGAGACAGGATGGGCTGGGGCAGGGAGTGAAGAACAATTACATCTCCCCCCATTTTTCAAGAAAAATGTATAGAAAAGGCGGGACGGGATGGGGAAAAGAGTAAAGAACAGTTACATCTCCCCCATTTTTTGAGAAAATTTTGAAGAAAAGACGGGATGGGCTGGGGCAGGGAGTGAAGAACAATTACATATCCCCTATTTTTCAAAAAAAAATTAAAGAAAAGACAGGACGGGCTAGGGCAGAGAGTAAAGAACAATTACATCTCCCCCCCCCCCNAGGGAGAGAAGAACAATTACATCTCCCCTATATTTGAGAAAAATTTAAAGAAAAGGTGGGATGGGCTGGGGCAGAGAGTAAAGAACAATTACGTCTACCTCATTGTTTGAGAAAAATTTAAAGAAAAGACAGGACGGGATGAGGTAGGGAGTGAAGAACAATTACATCTCCCCCATTTTTTTAGAAAAATTTAAGGAAAAGGTGGAACGGGCTGGAGCATAGAGTAAAGAACAATAACATCTCCCCCATTTTTTGGAAAACATTTAAAGAAAAGATCGGACGCGCTTGGGTAGGGAGTGAAGAACAATTACATCTCCCTCATTTTTCGAGGAAAATTTATAGAAAAGGCGAGATGGGCTGGGGCAGAAAGTAAAGAACAATTACATCTCCCCCATTTTATGAGAAAAATTTAAAGGAAGGAGACGAAGGACACGAAAATTTTATTGATAAACATAGTCGAACTCCCCAAACAGAGTTGCCTACGTACCCCTGAAACGGAGATCAAGCCTTGGTCGTAGTTCACTGAATTGGGTGTACAAATAGAGTAAAACAAAATCGCTATGAAAATAACTTGCTTGTGCTTAGCAATAGAATTTTTTAAGTGTTGAGCGTTTCACAGATGTCTTCCTCGTTCCCATCTACTTCTTCCAATTTATACAATAATGCAGGTTCTAAATCATATCAACTCATTTAATTCGAGATCAAGCTAATGATATGCACTTTAAGATTTCCTTCATGAAATCACCGAGATCATGTTGAGATTCTTGGTTTAATCATTATAAAATCATATCAGAATCAACATTAAATCTTATTGATTTGTACTCCAAGTATCAATCCAAAATTGATTGATTTAATATATTTACTATTTTATTTAATTATGCATTTAATAGAATATTAAGCATTTATGTCGTCATTTAATTTATCTTGCTCATTAAGTCTTGTAACTCTTTGAAAATAGTCTTCATTCTCATTGTGAAAGATAACATTGAAATAATAATAAAGAAGCTTGAGAGTGTTTCTCTTCTGTTTGAGCTATGGCTCATTTTACTTGTTTATTATAGTTTTGTGGACTTCCCTCTAAAATACAAGTGTTGAATATTTATCTTTGTGTGTGATTCACATAGATATTGGTTTGTAATCTTATCTCAAAGTCATTCACATCTTTGAGTGGCAATCTTCAATCCATCATCATCTTTATACCTTAAGAAGATTGTAACCTTACTTCGTCTTCTTAAGTCTCTTCCATCCTCAAAGATTTAATCATTAGTAGGCAGTGAACCTTAGTCCAACAGCTAAGGATTCTATTATTGAGACTATTTCATCCCCTTGGTCTAAAACAAGAAGAGGTGTAACCTTAGTTCTTTCTTCAAGTTTTCGTTTGAGATCAATAAGGTTCAACTTCTATTGAATCTTATATTGATATCAGAGCTTAAAGCTCCTATCTTTTTCGTTTTATTTTATTTCTATAATAAACACCAAACGAATTTTCTGCTCTTTTCACTTTTTTGTTGTTGTTATTTCCATTTTTTCATAAAAAATTAATAAAACATGATATTTCAAATATTACTCTTTGAGAGGATCAAATTTTTGATTTTGATGATGATAAAGAAATGTGTGCTGAAATTGAAGAACAACCATTGGATGTCCAAGTCAATCAAAAACCAAGTATTCAGGTTTTAAGGACAAAACCTTTTGAAGAAGGAGAAAATAATGAAGGTTCTGAATCATATCAAATCATTCAATTCGAGATCAAGCTAATGATATGGACGTTAAGATTTTCTTTATGGAATCACTGAGATCATGTCGGGATTCTCAATTTAATCATTATAAAATCATATCATAATTAACATTAAATCTGATTGATTTATACTCCAAGAATCAATCCAAGATTGATTGATTTAATATATTTACTATTTTATTTAATTATTTATTTTTATAATATTAATCATTTATGTTGTCATTTAATTTAGCTTGCTCATCAAGTCTTGTAACTCTTTGAAAATAGTCTTCATTCTCCTTATAAAAGATAACACTGAAATAATAATAAAGAAGTTTGAGAGTGTTTCTCTTTTGTTTAAGCTATGGCTCATTTTACTTTTTTATTTAGTTGTGTGGATTTCCCTCTAAAATACAAGTGTTGAGTCTTTGTCTTTGTGTTAGATTCACATAGATATTAGTTTGTGATCTTATCTCAAAGTCTTTTGCATCTTTGACTGGCGATCCTCAATCCATCATCCTCTTCCTACATTAATAAGACTGTAACCTTAGTTCTTCTTCTTAAGTGTCCTTCATCCTGAAAGATTTAATCATTAGTAGGCAGTGAACCTTAGTCCAACGGCTAGTGATTCTATTATTGAGGCTATTTCATCCCCTTGGTCTTAAACAAGAAGAGGTGTAACCTTAGTTCTTTCTTCAAGTTTTAGTTCGAGATCAATAAGGTTCAACTTCTATTGGATCTTATATCACTCCTGGTTTGATGATTTTGAGATCTTGTACAACCCTTCCCATCCGATTCCTAGCTTTTCTACATTGTTCTCTACCCTTGCGGGGAAACCTTCTTGCAACACGAGCTCTCCTTCAACAAATCTTCGTTGTTTGATATTTTTATTGTAGAAACGTGTTGCGGCGTTTTGATAGTTTTTTCAGTTTGATGGTCGCCTGGTCCCTCCTTTCATAGATTGTATCGGCTATATCAATGAGCATTTGGTCGTTTTAGTCCGTATTCTGAGGTACCAGCTCCCTTCTGAGGCTCGGTACCTCTGTCTCAGCTGGTATGACTGCCTCGGTGTCGAACACTAAGGCGAATGGGGAATCATTGGTTCCTCTCATGGGCGTCGTTCGATATGACCAAAGTACTCCTTCTAATTCTTCAAATCAACTTCCTTTTTCCGCATCTAGTCACTTTTTTAATCCATCCAATATTGTTTTGTTAGCTTGCGGGTAGTACGTTGTCGAGTAGATGAGGTTAATCCGCATTCTTTCGCCAAAATCTTTGAACCTATCTGAGGTAAATTGGGGACCATTGTCAGTAATATTTCTTAGGGGATCCCGTGGCCAAAAATTATGTTTTTATAGATAAAGGATTCTACATTTTCGGATTTGACCTTGGCAAAAGATTCAACTTCTATCAATTTAGAAAAATAATCGGTTAAGATAAGTAGAAACCGCTTCTGTTTCGACCTGTGCATGGGGCTAATTATGTCCAAGGACCATCGCATAAAGGGATATGGCGCGATAATCGACTGCATCTCATCAATAGGCCGGTAGATCAATGGCGCATGGTTTTGGCATTTTTCACATTTTAGGGCGTGTTGTTCGCAGTCCGTGATCATGGTTGGCCAATAATAATCATACCGTTTAAGTTTGAATGCTAAAGCACTGCCACCTGAGTGATTTCCACATGCTCCATCGTGGACCTCCCTTATAATTTTCCTTGTTTTGTGACCGAAAATGCACTTTAGTAATGGACCTCGTACGCTCCATTTGTAAATGTTTCCGTCTAGTTGAGTGTATCTTTCACTTTTAGCTTTGAGTTTCTTGGCGTCCCACTACTTTGGCGGTAAGATCCCGTCAGTGTTATATGCAAGTATCTCGATTCTCTATTCTATCTTTGCATCGACCTCGTCTATTTCCATTGGAACCTCATCTTCTTCTACGTCCTATGGGTCCAGATTTGTGTTGTATTCTTCTATTGTTTCCTGTATAACGCAGGCGGTCTTTGTCACTGAGATGCTAAGTTTATCGGTTGTCTCTTCTGGTATGACTTTGGTCGTTTGAGGATTCCTGGTGGATGCGAGGGAGGCCAAGGCATCTGTGGGCGTATTAGAAAGTATTTTTACCATATCTAAGTACGCTTCCATTTGGTCATCCCTTTTTCCGTATTCGTCGCTGAATCGGTTTGCCACTAGCTGGGAGTCGGAATAGGCATTGACCTATTTTGCAATGATTGCTGTTACTAGGCGCAGGCTAGCTATCATTGCTTCATACTCGGCTTCGTTGTTTGATGTTGCAAAGTTCGTGCCGAGCTAATTGCGTGCGATGATACTGTGATGTACAGGAATAAGGTTTCTCCCTCTTACGGTTTGGATAGGACGAGAGGCATCATCAAGTAGGTTTTCATGTCTTTGAATGCCAGCTTGCATTCTTCGTTCCATATGAATTTCTTATTCCCCTGTTAGCCTTTGTACTTCTCTCGTGTTTTTGGGTGACGACATTCTTAATAGCACGTTGATTTGTTTGGGGTTAGATTCAATACCTCTTTTTGGTTACCAAGTAGCCAAGAAATTCTCCTGAGGTCACCGCAAAATTATATTTGGTCGGGTTCAGCTTCATTCCATAGATGTTCAATATCTCAAAACAGACATGTACGTCGCCCACGTGATCGTCTTCATCGGAGGATTTGATAAGCATGTCGTCTATGTACACTTCCATTGTCTTAACCAGCTGTTCTGAGATCATCTTGTTAAATAGGCATTGGTAGGTAGCTCTGGCATTCTTCAGGCCAAAAGGCATCCAATATCTATTATTGTTTTATAATTATGTGTTCTTCAAAATATTGATTTGTGTTTACTTTTCAATGTCTGAGTATCTCACTAGTTAGGTTTTAGTGTTTCCTAGGGAAATCAGGTTTGATTGTTAGATTTATCATAAGGGGGTAACAATTGTGAGGTTCTCAGTCTAGATTTGTTATTAATGCATGGATTAGATTGGTCATCTAGTTCATTGATTTTAGATTGATAAACATAAAGGGATTTGGTTTTGAGATCTAACCTAGTCTAGATGAGTAAGTGTATTTGCTTGCGGGAGTATTGTCTTAGGGGTTTATGAATTTATCAAATCTGAACTATAATGCATATTTGAGTTATCTAATTATGGCAAGAGTTTGTCTTTAGTAATTCGAACATAGGGATCTAGTATTTCGGGAGGAGATTAGTCTAGCTTCTGTCTTTTGAGTTGATAACTACTTTTCAAAGAAAATACACGCATGATTATCTAATTTTTAAATTGGACTACATGTGGATTGTCTATTACCTGACGCTTTTATTTTATTGTTTACAACCGTTTTAATTAATTATTGTTTTGATTCCATTACAAACATCTTGAATATTCTATCTTAGCTTGACTTAAGATAAAACTTAACATTGTGTTGTCTGGTCTCTGTGAGATTCGACCATATCTATGTTACTATGATATGTTCTCTGTAGTGTAGTTTACGATTTAAATTCTATCTCTATCACTAGGTATTTTACCTCGGTGATGGATCATGCATCCAGCAATTTTTTTACCTCGTATCGAACTGCCTGAGCTCATTCAGCATCCAGCTTGCGTTTCTTCTGCTTGACTGGTTTGTAAGTCAGGTCGGCGTTTAGTCGTGGAACATAATGTCCAAACTTATTCCAGGCATATCTGTCATGTTCTAGACAAAGGTGTGCTTGTTTTCATTAAGGAAGTTGATCAAGTCTTCTTTTATATCTTTACGTAACTTCGAGCCTATTCCAGCGCAACGTTCTGGGAAAATTGGGTCGATCCCGTATTGTGTTACTTCGTCCAACTTGGGTTCCTCGTAGCTCAGTGTTCTTGGAGGGACTGGCTCCCTGATATGTAGTTTCTATAAAGCCTTATCCCTGAGCTTGAGTTCAGCTAGGTAGTAGGCTTGTATTGACCTCTGACTCCCCTTGATCGCTTTAATCCCCTTCTTAGTCAAGAATTTGACGCATTGATGATAAGTGGAGGGCACCACCTTCATCGCGTTTATCTAGTGTGTTCCTAAGATCGCGTTGCATATCGTTGGTTGGTCTATTACCATGAATTCGATCATTCTTGATACTCATGTTGCGTGCATGAGTAATTTGATCGTCCCAATCGTCATGGAGGTTTTGCTCGTAAAGACCGTTAAAGGTGTAGGAGGTCCTTCTATCTGCGATAGGTCTATGTCCATTTTGGTCAACGTTTCTTTGAAAATTAAGTTATTTAGTTTTTGGTGTCTATGAGTATCCTCGCGGTCTTGTATTCTTCTAGGATGAGGTCGATGACTAATGGATCGGCATGGGGGATGTCGAGACCGATACTGTCCATTTCGTCGAATAGGATAGGCTCTCCTGCCACCTGGTGTTTGGTTTTCCCTTGCTTGCACGAAGTCGTCTTCCGTCTGTATGCTTTGATCACGGTAACTAAATTAAGCCCAAATTGGTGGTTCCCCATGAACATGTTAATCAACTTTTTGAATGGAGGTGTTAGTTCCATCTAAGGCAATTCCTCCCAAGTTATTTTCGGAGGATTGGTTTCTTCATTCAACTCATCTATCTCCGACTGGGCATCTGCCACCCTAGCCTTGCTGGGTTCCACTAGCTCGCCTGACTGGTATTTCGCGAAGAGAAAAGACTTAAAGCTTCTACATTCCTCAGTCGAATGGCCATCTTGGTTGTGGTAATCACAGTGTTTTTTGGTATTTCCTTGTTCCTCGGATCGTTTCCACTGGTTCCACATACCACTTTTGGGTTTTCTGGCGAAGAAGATTTTACTCCCTGCTAGGGAATTTGCCTTGGGCGGCTGGTTGGTTTGGCGGATTTTTCTCCCGACTCCTTTTTCGCATTTCAATAAGGTCTTCCTCTATCTGTGTGAAGACCTTCCCTCTATATAGGACGTCGTCTATGGTTTTCGGTGGGTTCAGTATCAAATCCTTTCGGAATTTTGATTCTCTCCAGACCGCATTTTTTAGGGCAGCGATATCACTTCTTTGAAACGGTCGATAAACTGTCGGAGGGATTCATTTGGCCCCTGAGTCATACTCCACATGTCGGCATCTCAGATATCTCTCTCTATGAACACTGAGTAATACGTTAAGAACATTAAACTCATTTGATTGAAAATGTGAATCGAACCCTCATGTAATCGTGAGAACCACGTGAGCGTTGGTCTTTGAAGGTGTTCGCTGAAGAGTTGACAATACCCTGCATCCTTTTTTGTTCATCGAATTGTGCTCGACCGACCACAATGCGAAAGGCTGTCATGTATGCGATGGGGTCTGTCTTCCCTTCGTAAAAGGGAATTTTGATTTTCTCATGGTTCCGTACTTTGGCATTTTGATGTGCAGGGCATACGGGCTGCAGAGTATCTCCTCCATGAGCCGGTCCAACTCGGGAGCCGAACTGATTGTTTGGTGAACTTTTGAATCTATTTCTCTGACAGCCTCCTGGAGGGAGTTTTTCATCTCTTGGATCTCTCGGATCGAGTGCTGAGGGCACCTATTCTGTTGGAAGGGGCGGATGTGATTTCCTTCCTCGTATTCATCGGAGTTTCCATCCGAGTCTTCATACAAGTCGATGTGGTCCCTCTCAATACCTGAGGCCTCGACGCGCTCCGTGTGATCTAGTTTTCGGGATCGTCATGGGACTAATTATCCTTTGGATTGGAATGCTCCTCTTGGAGGTTGTCGTTCGAAGGGGTTTTGTGGCGTCGGAGGGGCGTTTATGTGTCTTCACCAAGTTTGGGGTTGGAGTGAACATTAACCTCCTGGAATGCTCCCTATAGTTGGAATATCTCGGGAGGAAGCCCTGAGCGGTCGCCGCCATGATGAGGCTGCCTGGTCAAGGCATTTGGTAATTGTCTTGGTTTGGTCTGCGGACTTCTTTGCCATTTTGTCAAGTAGATCGAGCATGTATTGATTTACGCGTGTTGCATTTCCAGCCTCTCTGACATGGATTGCTTGTATTGTGCTAGTGTACCCTTCTAGTTGCGGCGGCACGTTGTCGACCATGATAGTGTTAGATTTGGTTGCGGCTTTTCCTTTTCCGTTAGAAAATTTTTAAACTCTCCACATATGGCGCCAATTTGTAGAAGTTGAAATCCACATATTAATTTTATAAGTATATTTTTTTGAGGAATTGAGTGATTTTTGTCTTAACAAGGAAAACAACAATTCAAATCTGTATGAAATAAACTTTGTATTGATCAAGAACGATGTAGCTCTAATTTTTTTGAAACACAAACTAAAACGTGATATTTTTGAGAATTTTCTAAATTAAATACGAACATTTTGAGTTCTTTTAGATATAATTATTCACAAAAAAAAATTATTGTAAGAAAATATTTTAAGATTAGACCTATAAATTGTAGGTATAAAAGATTGGGCC
Organism: Iberis pinnata; assembly: GCA_900406425.1. Lineage (NCBI taxonomy): Eukaryota > Viridiplantae > Streptophyta > Magnoliopsida > Brassicales > Brassicaceae > Iberis > Iberis pinnata. The sequence continues at coordinate 13,710 of OVBE01010657.1, forward strand.
TAGGACGATTGCATCAGGAATCCCCTCCCTCGTGAATTGCTTCTGAGCTTGTTATATTTGTAGCTTTCACCTCATACATCTTGGCATATAATGTAGGGTTAATTTATGGAATATACAAATTTTTATTTAAATAAAGTAAATGTATTATTAATTTGTTGGTTTTATTATACCATCCATATCCTTTTTTTTAACCTCTTCTTTCTTTCTTTTTTTCTCTCATACGAATTGGTTTTTTTATAGACAATTATAATTTTCACTCATCATCTTATTATTACTAATTGTTACATTGATATTCAAATTTATATAAAAAAAATGTTATATAAAAAACACATATTTTTAAAAAAATCTAACATCATTAAAATTATTTAAATTAGATATATATTTAATTCAATAGTGAATAGTGACCCTAAATCTAAAATACCATAAACCCCAAATATATACCATAACCCCCAAATATATACCCTGAACCCAAAATATGTACCCTAAACCCTAAATAAGTACCCTAAACCCCAAAAATAAATTAAGTAGTCTGTATATCTGAAGTAGTTTGTACATTCTGGAAAGGGGTGGAAAAAAAGCTTTATTTGTATTATATACTGTAAACCCCAAATATATATCCTTAATCCCAAATATATACCTTAAACCAATACCATAAACCCAAAATATAAACTCTAAATGTAAAATATAAACCTAAAAACCCCAAAATATAAATCCAAATTATAAACCCTAAGCCTAAAATATAAACCATAATCCCAAAATATAAACCCTATGTCCAAAATATAAATTTCAGCAGTCCGTATATCTGAAGTAGTTCGTATATTGACGAAATGGGGTGGGAAAAAAAAGAAGCGAGTGAGAGACAGAGAGAGTGAGACATGAAAGGAAAGAGAAAGGATAAAACTGTATTTATGAAAAAGTGTCATGTGAGAGAGTGTGTGTAGGCTAGGGGTAGATATTATTTTGTTAATAATAGAGTATATAATGTATAATTGGTGCTATTACCCTATAATGTAAGTATGGTCAACTTGTGGATATAAATGTAGAAATTATTTCATCTACGAACAATATATATATATATATATATATATATATATATAT
>OVBE01010658.1:0-14806 GCA_900406425.1 Iberis pinnata
GTAGAACGTGTTAGGTTCGAACTAACAGGAATAGGGTCTCATGTAGTTCTAGTCCACAATTTTTAGACTAGATAGGACTAGGTGGGATTCGATTTTGAATGTTGGTTTGGGTGGAAACGAATGAAAGGGTATTGGTAGTTGGTAAAAAGAGAAGTGTTAATAAAGAACTTTAGGAGAGAAATAGAAAAAGAATCAGAATATGCTAGTAAAAAGTTTGTGGGAACAATGGTATGCAAAAAGAAGTATGGCTAATGCAAAAGTAGAAAAGGTATATGACATTGAATTCAAAAGGGTAAAACCTAAAGGATAGTGTAAACAAAAAGGTCTAAGGCCATAAGTGTTTTAAGTAAAAAGGTTCATGAAACGGCTAGCAGCATCTAAGAAGGAAGTCTCTCTTAAGTATGACAAAGAAAAAGATGAGAATGGGGAGTGTTAATGGGTATGATCACTTTGAGTTTCAAAAGGGTAGATTTATGACTCCTTACGGGGTAGAATCAGGAAACTTAGATTTCATTAGAATTGGGTAAATGGGGTTCTATTTCTGTATACATCTAAGTGTTCCTACCTTTAGCTTTATGCTAAAGCTCATTCCCTTTTGAGAGAACCCTTGTTCAGAATCATTAACCATTGCATGAAGAGGTCATCTTTACTCTTTAACATGTCCTTGACAAAATAAGTTCATTGAAGGCACATGAATTGATCCATAGTTTTTGATTAATGAATGTTAAAGGAGCAAACGAATTTGAATGCATTGTGGAAGTTGGAATTGGTCTGTGATGAACTGTGATAAGTATGGCTAAAGTTTTTAAGTAGGATGAGCTTAGGACTGCATACTAGAACTAGTAACAAGGACATTAATATTACTTGTGTTAGCAGCATGTTTTGGTTCTGAGTGCCCACTTTCAAACCTCACTTCCAGACTTCTAAATTATTTTTTTGAGGGAAAGCAAGGATTTAGTTTGGGAGAGTTTATGACTCTGAACTTTCATGGTTTTTACAAGTCATTAGCATCAATTTTGAGGTCTTTAGGCATGCATGTATCACATTTATTGTTGATTTCATTAAGTTTGTGATTTTTAGGATTTTTGCATTAGAATTCGCATATGCACGCATTTTGGAGATTTTTCAGGACTTTCAGGAAGGGTTTGTGAGAATACAGAAAAGAGTAGAAAATATGGAGTAGACCATCACGACGACCTGGATCGATCTCAATACAAGGTTGGATCGATCCCAAGCTTCAGACTGGATCAATCCCAGATCGATCTCACCACCAGTGTGGTTCGATCAATGGATCGATCTCACTGCAACATCTGGATCTGGATCTGACCCAAGATCCAAGCCAATGGTTAGTTTTTGTCTTTAGTGTGATTTAGAGCTTTTCTCTGAACACTATAAAACCCCTAAAGCGCCTCCTTTTAGACAATTGTTTTTCTTTCCTTTTTAAGTTTTTGTCTTAGGTTTTCATTTCCTTTGTTGTTCTTGATGTTCTTGGTGTAAAAACCCATAATTTTTTAAGTTTATGATAATCTACTGCTTTCTTTTACTTTCCTTCTTAGTTTTAGGTTGTTGCTTATCTGGTGCATGTTGATCTTTCATTTTCGTTTTTAATCTTCTGTTTTAAGCTTTGATCATCTTTTAGGTTAGTTACTATTCCATTATTGTTCTTGCTTTTATGAGTTTGAGTTCTTACTGTTCTTGTTGTTCTTCAACTGTTTAGCCTTAGATCATCATGTTTAGCTTTGAAGTTGTCATTTCTGTTTTTCTTGTTTTCATTTCCATGAGTAGTGAGTAGTTTCCTGAAGTTCCTAAGGATGGGGTAGATTAGGGTTGATGTCCTGATCTCACGTTAGGCACCTAAGCTTGTTTGAATATACATCCCTTCTGTTTCATTGTGCTTAATGATGGTTTGTTTCAGCGCCCGCAAAGCGTTCAATGGAATGTCTAATCATGGTAATTTAAGATATTAGTCTATCCTTACGCAACGCCCTAGATGCTTAGGATATGCATCTCATCCTAGGGGGTTGGATGAATAGGGTGCTTTTTGGCTTTGGTAGGTTGGTTCTTAATGCCTTCTAGGTAGTGTATCGTTAACGGGAGTTAGGTCTGGTGATTGCTTAGGTTGATTCCATTTATCAAGGGATTGGACTTGGTTACTTATGAACCTATCGTCTAGGGATAGCTCATTGTTCTTTGAGGTATGTTAGGTGCTTAGGTAGATTGGGAAGAATTTCAGATTGATTACCTTTTTTCCTCGAGAACTGCTTCACACTTGTTTACATCTTTACCTTCTCTGCTTTTTCCTCTGTTTTTTCCTTTTAGCATTTCTAGTCTTTTATGCACTTTGTTTTGTTTATGCTTTTTAGTTCCAACATGTTTCATTTCACTTATGACCTATTAGAAAACCACCCATTTTTACTGTTTTAGCTTGACTTAGAAGCATTCATTGCAATCTTGATTGCTAGTGCACACTCATTTGGATTGACACCTCATCTATACTTCAATGATGGAGAATTGATACCACATAACCTCAAAAATCCTACTATCAATAAATACCCACTATAAGGCATTAAAACAATATGAACTCCCCCAGACTTAGATCTTTGCTTGTTCTCAAGTAAAGCAAGACCAAATCTAGAGAAGAAGTTTGAAAACTAGACCACACATGAACTCTCAAAATCTCAGCAACCCCAAGTTCAGACATCGAAAACTAAAAGACATTAATCCTAGATAACCATTGCAAATAAAATGTATACTGCCACCTAACTAACAACACACTTTCTACTTTAAATCTAAATCATTCAAACTATCAAGTCATGTCAACCAGCTTAATAAATTAAATTAAGTTCAAATCGATGCATTCTTACCTATGGGGTATCGATCATATCCGTCATTCATGATCCCCATACCAATTCGAAGATCGAACTACTTCGGATCACGTCCCTTTCTTCTCCTTTTCTCACTTCTTTCATTCTTTTTTTCTTTTTTTCTTTTCTTATCTTTCTACTTTTCTAAGCTTTGCTTTCGCTTGCTTCTTTTATTCTTCTTATTTTTTTTCTTTTTTAGCAGCTTTTTTATTTAAGGGAAGGAGAAGAGGATCGAAACCGTATTGAAATAATTGTTGGTTCTACAGAGGGCTAAAGATAGAAATACCTAGCTCAAAGTATTCCTACACCATAGATAAGAAAATATAAGATCAAATTTAGTCATAACAAAGTAGAGCTAGCATCAAATCATCAACAATCCAAAAGACCAGAATTTTCAAAAGCATATCAATTAATCAATGGGGTTCCAATCCTAAATGCAACATTTAATCTAAGTCAGTAGTTAAGTAGAGAATGATACCGGACTCACACTAGGTTAGTAGTCATCATGGATTCTGGTCATTGTTCCTTTGATTTGACTCGACTCGAATGAAAAGGAGAACGAGCAATTTGAATCTCCGAGTAGAACCTGATATTTTCCTCAATTAGAAAGAACTCAAAACCAAAAAATCAATAAGTTAGTAAACTAAAACTAAACTGAATCAAAACCAAAAATAATTAATCTAAAACGTCAATTAGAGGGTTGCATCCTACTTAGAGCTTCTTTAACGTCAATACCTTGACGAGCTTACCTCCTAAGCTGGGGTTGGATCAGCATCTAGAGATGCTCTATAAAAACAAAATTTTCTTTTGCTTGCTTCTTTTATTCTTCTTCTTTTTTTATTTTTTAGCAGTTTTTATTGACGGAAAGGAGAAGGGGATTAGAATCATACTGAAAGAACTCTTGGTTTTACAGAGGGACAAAAATACCTAGCTCAAAGTATTCCAAGACCATAGATAAGAGAATTTAAGATCAAATTTAGTCATAACAAAGTATAGTTAGCATCAAATCATCAATAATCTAAAAGACCACAACTTTCAAAAGCATATCAATTAATCAATGGGGTTCCAATCCTAAATGCAACAATTAATCTAAGTCAATAGTCGAATAGAGAATGATACCGAACTCACACTAGGTTAATAGTCATCAGGGATTCTGGTCATTGTTGCTTCGACTCGACTCGACTGAAAAAGAGAATGAGCAATTTGAATCTCTGGGTAGAAACTGATATTTTCCTCAATCACAATGAACTCAAACCTAAAAAACAATAAGTCACTAAACTAAAACTAATTAAACTGACTTAAATCAAAAAATAACTAATCAAAACACCAATTAGTGTGTTTCTTCACTTTTAGCGCTTGTTTAACGTCAATAGCTTGACAAACTTAACTCCTAAGCTGGAGTTGGATTATCATCTAGAGATGCTCCATAACACGCTCCAAAATCTGACAACTTCAGCTTCAAAAGTTTACTCATCATATTCTTTTCCACATCGGTACCCTTATCTTGAAGCTCTAAGGTAAAGAAGGCTCTAACCTTTGCTCTTCATCTTATACTCGACCGAATCTCCATCAATTTCTTAAGGGAATAGAATCACTTGAGCTCTTTTTTTGACCTTGTCTAAGTTCACCCGCTCTTTGCTTTTGACCTTTTTGAGTTTATTCCTTGTTGAAACTTGAGATTCTCTATTGAAAACTTCTTCAATCTCACTCTTAAGATGAGGTTTGATATGAGATTCATTCTCCACCTTTTATTCCTTAACCATTGTGATTTTAGATGCTCCTTTAAGTGGGATTGTTGGGTAGAAATACATATTCTTCACTTTGGTAAGAGAGATACACTGACTAAGCATATCAACTACAACTCCTACAGATGCTAGAAAATGTCTACCTAGAACTAGTGGCATATATGAATCCCCATTCATCTCCAAGATATGGAAATCAACATGAACCAAACATTCTCCAACTTGTACCAGCAGATCATATATAAATCCAGTCGAAGTTATAGTGGAATCATCAGCAAGCTGAAAGGAAGTCTTAGATGGTTTAATACATGAGATTCCTAATTTCTCTACATCAGCCTTTGACATGACACTCACGTTAGCACATGTATCGTAGAGTGAGTCCTTAAATTCAACCTTATTGATCGAACAAGAAATGATAAATTCTCCAGGATCTTGCAACTTTTGGAGTCTTGATGACTCTGAATTTTCATGGATTTTACATATCAATTAGCATCAATTCTGAGGTCTTAAAGAGTGCATACATAATCTTTATGGTTGGTTTTAGTAAGTTTATGATTTTAGGACTTTTGCATTAGAATTTGCATATGCACGCATTTGGAGATTTTTCAGGACTTTCAGGAGTTTTCGGGAAGGAATTATGAGATTTCATAAAAGCAGCACTTAACATTGAATGGAGCAGCACTTGGCATGAAATGGATTGGATCTACTTAAGGACTAAAGCAGGATCGACCTCAGCATATGCCGGGATCGATCTCAGCCTCTTCTTAGATCGATCCCACTGCCTTCTCCAGATCGATCTGGGATCGATCTCACAGCTTTACCAAGATCGAACTGGGATCGATCTCATCTTACCGTCTGGATCGATCTGAGATCGATCCCAGCACTTACCAGGATTGATCCCAACACACCTCAGATCGATCCCATCTCAAGCCAGGATCGGTCCCTCTCTCTCTCTCTCTCTCATTCAACGAAGTTTGTGAAGTCTCGAACGAAGCTAAAGAAGTGCATGGAGTTGAAGAAAGTCTAAGAAGAAAACAAGGCAAGATCGATCTCACCTATGTCTGGATCGATCTCAGTACTTAATACCTGAGATTGATCCAACCTCAGACACACCTTGGACGCATCTCGGTTGGATCGATCTCATGCAAGCGTTTTCAGCTTGGATCGATCATGCACTTACCAACTCGAAGTCAAACATGCTTCGACCCGACCAACTCAAATCCGGATATCACCTGAACCAAGACCCAAGATCCAAGACAATGATTAGCATTTTGTCTTTAGTGCGAATTAAGGCTTTCTCTGAACACTATAAAAGCCCTATTTCGCCCCCATTTGCACAAGTTTTTTAGTTTTCTTTCTTTTTTAGGATTTTGTCTTAGGTTTTATTTTCTTAAGTTGTTCTCCATGTTATTGGTGTAAAAACCATATTTCTTTCAAGTTCTTAGTTAATCTCCTGTTTTTCTTTAGCTTTCGTGCTTAGCTTTACTTTGTTGCATATCTGGTGCATGTTGATTTACGTTTTAAGCTTAGTCTCCTGTTTTAGTTTACTGTTTCATTACTGTTCTTCATTTCTGGGTTTATGTTCTTGCTGTTCTTCATCTGTTTTTCCCAGATCTGCATGTTTATCTTTGAAGTTATGCTTTCTGTTTCATCTGCTTCTACTCCTATAAGTAGTGAGTAGTCATCTATGTTTCTGAGGATGGGGGTAGACTAGGGTTGATGTTCTGGGTTTACCTTAGTGCCTAAGTTGTTTGATCTTAGATCCCTTCTGTTTCACTTGTTCGTAATGCTGATTGTACTTCTACTCGAAAGGGATTCAAAGACCCGCCATTAGGCCCTTCAACACCGGAAGGTGAGTCAATTGAAGGTGTCCAGACCTAGGTGAATTAAGAGATTCGTCTTCCCCTTCTAAGGCATTAGATGTCGGGAAGCTTATTGACTAGAGTAGTAGTTGTTAATGCCTGCTAGGTAGTCACCGTCTATGACGACAGTTGAGTCTGTGATTACTTTTCTTGAGATTAGTTTCCTTAGTTAATTACCCTACGTCCTCAAGAACTGCTTTACATTGCTTTCACCTTTCACTCTTTTTGCATTTACTCTGTTTTTGCTTTCAAGTCTTTTATGCTTCTTTTTGTCTTTATGCTTTTTATGTTCATTGCACTTAGGACCTTTGAGAAACAAAACCTTTTAACACTTAGCTTGACTTTTGAGCATCCATTACATCCATGTTGTTTTGTACATTCCCATTATGGATTGATAAACCCATCTATACTACAACGATGGGTGATTGATACCTAGTAGGACTAAAAATCCCATTCTCAAGTCTTATTGGTGGATTCAGTGTCTTACCTATCATTTCACTATCCTCAAAATTATATTTAGACTTTTTGGGCTCAACCGGGTAAGGAAACTTGGGTTTATATGCTCGATTTGGAATTTCAGTAGTATGGGCTAAGGGATTGATTGATCTCAAGACTTTTCGAATTATGGTCCGAAGGATCGCTCGATCCAACTAGGATCGGTCGATCGCATTTTACAGACTTCCCTCTTTCATTTGGATCAATCAATCCATGTGTGGGGATTAATCATTCTGGAGAATGTTGATATTCCCGTGATATTGGATCGATCAATCCGTCAGGGGATCGATCGATCTTCGCCTCTGCATCTTTTTCAGACTTTTTCAAATCTGCATTTTCTTAAATCTCTCGATCTCCAGCAGCCATATTTGCGATTAGGGACATAAAAATTCCTTTTAGATTGTCATCAGCTCTCCCAGAGAAAACACCAGCTTGTCTCTTTACAAATTTTGAATTCTGAGCTACGTGTAGATCGAGCTTCTTCACATGATTGGACAATGACTCAAATTTATTGTTCAAGTGATTGTACATGCGATCCATCTTGACACTTAAGTTCCTTTCAGAATTTCGTTGGCCTTTCAATATTTTTTTGAGCATCGATTCCATCTTGTTGTCATGTTGAACTTGAGGTGGAGTTGCTTGAAAACCGCTTGAGTTGGAATTCTGCACAAAGTTCCTATTTTGGTTTCCTTGAAAACCATTTGCACCTGTATATTGTCTAGAATTCTGTACAAAGGTGTTCTGTTGAGGAGGATACATTTGATCTTGTGGATTTGTACATTAGTGCTTTTCCAAGAAAGATTAGCCTTGTTAGACCCATGATTGAAACCTTGATTGAAGACTCCCTGACCTTTGCTATTGACATAGCTCACTTATTCTACATTTTCAGGCGCTTTGATAGCAAGCAATCTGCTTCAATCTTCTCTACATCTTCAGCAAAACTGAAATGTTTCTGGTTTTGGCTCTTGAGACTCCTTTTATCTCTGCAAGTTCAGAAGATTATGAACTAGATGATCTTCCTCTTATATCATAATCAAGATAATGATTGATGTTAGTTGCAGCGAGATTGTCAATCAACTTATATACTTTATTCACTGGCTTAGTCATGAAGTCACCACTGTTGGACTAGATGATATTCATCTTCTATCATAGTCATGGCCACTGATTTAATTAACAAATTAGGGAACTGATTTAAACTGATATGAAAATATAATTACCTTATTTCCAGTTAATCCCTCCACAATTCCCTTCAACTTTTCAACCTGACATTGCAAATCAACAATCTTTGAGTCTCTAGCTTACATAAATGATAGCTTAGTAGAACTAATCCCTCTGCCATACCCTCTTACTCTTCCATGTTTCTCTTTTCCCAAAACCTTGCTCAATGCATCTTCCTTGAAGTTATCATATGATGTAGAGTTCATCTGACTACCGAGTGACTGTATTTGTTCCTAATATCAATATTTTACACACAAGATATAATAATGATCATTTATATATTTAACAATGTTTAAACAAGTTTCATAACTACTTACAACAATGTGAGCAAATTCAGGCCTCACAGCTCTACCATCCGCATGTGTGTGTCCGACAATCCAAATCTGACTCCTACTAATCTTCCTTGGATATGGACTCTTCATTTTCTTTATAAAAAATTTAATATTGAATAATCTTTTTCATATGATTGAATTGAATATTCATTTTATTCTTGATACATTGTTTACTACTTGACTCTTTTTCACACTTATTTTTATACAATACATTTTAAACTTATACATATTTGATTGAAACTTTTTTAAACATTAAAAACCAAAATATATTTGATTGAAACTTTTTTAATCATTAAAAACCCAAATATATAAGACCAAACATTGTTATTATAAATCATTTTTCAGATCTACTCGGATAACGATGAACAATATGATGGATCAAAATCCGTGTTTTCTTTAAATATATCACCCGACTCATTGTCTATATTATATATACCAATATTTAAATCACCGAAAATATAAAGTCCACCACAATATTAATGTCTATAGAAGGTTGTATCTCAAATAGTCAACCATTTCCGATTGATTGTAATGGGTTATGTGCTCTGAAACGCCTTCAATAATACTTCTAGGATTTATTGCCATCATTGGTATCTAAAGATTGTTCTTATCTCTTATGCGTGGGTACTTAAGTACTTAATGTAAGATACATGCACATTTAGTACATACATAGATGTTATAGATGATATAATATACGTTAATGATTTAAATACGGATATAACATCAAATAAATTATATCTTGTCTGCTTGTGAAGCAAGAATGAAAAGATCATATTTTCCAAGTTTTTTTCGTGCATGACACCAAAGAAATTGTATCGATGTGACGCTAAATTTGTCTACTTTGACACATCTACCATCAGTTGAATCATACCAATCACACATAAAGACTATCCCTGAATATTGAACTTCCTACATGTTTTGAAGAGATCCGTTATACACAGTGGAGAAACAAAGAAATTATTTTACCATGATCATATTTAAAGTAAATAACTTTTATGTATTTAGATTTTTCACAAATGATACATTATGTACATTATTAGAACTACATTAAAATAAGAATAAATATATTTAAACATTAAAGATTATATTTTGAAGCTTACATAATACTTTAAAACTGAAAAAACTTACTAAAATAAAATATATGTGCAAAAGAATGATTCATACTATTATTAATTAAAATTAATAAAAAGTAAGAGAAATTTTTTTCGAAAATAAGTGGATACATTACAAAACATATATGTGTGATTGAACATGTGTACACCATTCTAGAAAGATGGCATGTGAGAGTTTCGAACTAGTGTTGTGGTGTCAAAAAGAAAAACAAAATATGATGTGGAACAATTATGTACTACGCTTGCAAATCAATTTTTTAAAAATTTAATCGAAGTCAATTGAACCCACTATAGTTAACATAGGTCCCCAGATAGTACACAACATCTCCGGAATTAGACGATATACTATTGTCCAAAGTCGTATTTCCTCTATCTAATTCGTGAATTTTGAAGGTGAATCCTCTTGTGCAACACCTTGGAATATGACGTGGCATTGTTGTTTGGCCCGTTTATGAGTTCGAGCAATCATGATATAAATATTTGACTATTAGATGTTTCACTTCGAATCTATCTTTACATTAGAAAATTTTAGAATATTAGCAAAAATTTAAAATTTAATTACATTGAATCATATACTTACAAAAAATTGGAGCCACATGTTGAAATCATTTTGTTTATGTGCTTCTAATTCTTCTTCGGATTTATCTGGGAAGTAGTCGCGGATAATTGTCATGTATATCCAACATTGTTTTAAGATATACAAGTTATATAAACTATATATAATAAAAGGTGCAAAGATTAATTTATTCGTGTTTACCTTTCATATTCTGATATATAATTACTTAGGATATACATATGTAGATGTTTCCGCTCCTCCTCCGTAAGTTGGCAATTCTTCCCTTTTCTGCTAAGTCGTCCAATTTGCTGGAATACGCTTGGCACATAAACATGATAAATAGGATATTGACCACCATCTTCATGTCGAATTGTTTTACGACTTTTTTTCCGAACATCTTTTAAAAAGATATTCTGCAAAATTTGCAGTCTTTTCATTGATGCTATGTGCCACAATAAAACCCTCACCTTTGCTAAGATTTTTGATCTTCTTCAAGTGGAACATGTACCCCTCAAAGGGGAAGATCCACCGATATTGAACCGGTTCATCTAGTGATGTTTCACGAGGAAGGTATATCGTTAGATGTTCCATAACATCAAAGAATGACAGTGGGAAAATCTTCTCCAAGTTGAAAAAGATCATCATTATATTCTCATGTAATATAGTAATACCAACAACGGTAAGTGTCCTTCAGCTAATGTCACAGAAGAAAGCCTCAATCGATGTAAATAAAAAATGAAATGTCATATAAGTAAAGAATAATCAATATTTAACGGAAATTGTATACAAACAACGTAATACGTGCAATGGTTCCGTGAACATCTTTTGGAAGGAGATGTGAAAATGAAAATGAGAGAAGGCCATTGGGAATTTTACCCTATGAATAATCCAGTATTTTCTCTTCATTTCAATGAACTTTCTTTCTATGATATCGAAACAATTTCAAAGATTATATGCATGACATCAAGGAATTTGACGATGTGAATAATCTAGTCAAAGAACTCATCCTTTGCATTCTTAGGCAATCTTAATGTAAGAATTGGATATCTTCCATCGCCCGTGAGGTGAAGCTGATGGCGAGAAAAAATAGCTGGCAAGTCTAATATCTAAACTTCAAATTGTCTTTTGTCTTCCCTTGAATATTTTGCACAGTGTTCATTATGTTGTCAAGGAGTTCTTCTCAATATGCATAACATCTAGATTATGCCTCAAGAAATGGTCTTTCAAATAAGGTAAATTCGAGAATATGCTTTTCTTGTGCCATTATGAAATTCTCCTGATCCATCAATATTAACATGTCCATTCCCACCAAAATTAGCATCCATAGTCCTTTGAACCCCAAAATCTCTCATCTAGTTTTATAAAAATATGTCATCTAATTTAGGTGGTGGACCTTCATTACTTCTTAGTGAATAACGAAGCATATCAACGATATGGATGATCCGATGGAAAAAATCTTCAGTGACAATCAAACCAACATGTTATTCTTCCATTATTCAATTGAAATGAATTGGTGTTATCGTTACAATATAGACATGCTAGTTTCTCGTGTGTTGCCATCCAGATAACATAACATACACTGGAAAATCGTTTATAGTCCACATAAGAACTGCACGCATCTTACAATTTTGTTATAGGGATACATCATACACCTTCTCCCCATGCTTTCATAATGTCTTCAACTCATATATTAGTGGTTGTATAAACACATCAAGTGCTTGTCTCGGATGATCTGGGCCAGGTACAAGAATAAAGAGAAATAGAAACTATCGTCTACTACATAAAGATGGCGGTAAATTGTAAGATGTCATGATGACTGGACACAAAAAATATTTTCTACCATGCTTCCCGAAAAATTTGAATCCATATGTACTTAAACCAAGATAAACTTTTCATTTCTCATATGAAAAATCTGGATATAGACTGAAAATGACGCTAAGGTTCTACATCAGAAAGATGTGTAATATCTCCTTTAAATTTATGCTCAGCCTGCTATCTCATTATCGCAGTCTCTCTCTTGGATTAATACAACCTCTTTAGCTATATATTAGTATCAAATACCACATCATCTTGTAAGGCATTAAAAATTTACCGCTTGTAACCTTATACCTTGATTTGCGACAAAATTGACAATTAGTCTGACATTCATCGCGTCTCCAATTGATCATACAATTGTCGATGAACATGTCTATAATCTGATATGGCAATCTATGCCCCAAAATATTTTTTGTATTTCATAGCATGATCCCAGAGAAATGCTATCCTCTGGAAGATATCCCTCATAAAATTGGCTATTGTATCAACACAATCCTTAACCAAATTATAGTCTGTCTTTTCCCCCATTAACTACTTGCAGATGATAAACGCGAATGACCATATGTACATCCTCTATATAATTGATGCATCTAACATACCAAAAAAACCGTTGTGCTTCTAAATTAGGTTCTTCATTCAACATTTGTTCAACACCCTCTGCCGACTCTATATTTTATCTATAAACATCAACAACCATTTGAAGAGTACCCTCCCGAAATCTAATCCCATTCTAGGTTCTTTTGTCCTATCGCCCAATGGTTTGCTAGCACTACTACTAATAACAACATCAAGTTGTTTTCAATGTTAATACCAAATCTCATAACCCAACATAAAACCATTGCAATACAAATAATTCCATACTAAATCTATCTTGATATTATGAGAATTTCGGCATAAAGAATCTGGACATGTTAACTTACGACTGCTTTGTGCTTGAAGTTGTCGACATGCTAATTCCATGAACTCGCAAACACCACGTGCATATTCTTCGTTCGAAAGTTGTGTGTCTTCATTCGTCATTTCACCATCAATCCATGAACAAACATAGGGAGTAGAGATTTTTTTACAGAATGTGTGTAAGTTTGTGAAATAAATAGTGAATGTTCTGGTTTTTATAGAATCAATTACTAACATGACGGAATAATCCGTCAATAAATTGGAATATATCTGTTGACAATGGCTTTAAACGACTAGTTTGCAACGGACAAATTTATTGACTGATATATTAACGAATATATCTGTCAATAATATTACGTCAATATTTCGTTAGTAATTACTGATGAACTTAATTACATCAATCATTACTTACAGAATTTCTGACGGATACATTATGTCAAGGCGCCGTCAAAAAGCTGTGAATAGTTATTGACAAAATTAAATCTGTTAATACGTCTGTCAATAATTCGCATATTTTCTTGTAGTGCAAGAGACAAAAACGAGACCTAAAGTCCCAACCACCGCCAAGAAGAGAGAAGGTGGGAAGCAACACGGCTGATGACCTAGAGAACAAATCTCTTCTATTTTTCGTCATGTGCACAACGGACCGTCCAGTTGACCCTACAACATAGTTTCATTTTTACGGAAATGAGAATCGAACTCCCGAATTAACCCGAAGTGTGAGGTACGAGCCACTAGGCTACGAATACCCCACAGAAAACAAATCTCTAAATGCATGTTTTGGATATTTCATATTAAAACATTATAAAAATTACGTTAGCTAAAATTTTTCTTATTTATATAGTTTCATACTAGTAAAAATGAACAAACATCAAATGTATCATCACTCTTAAACATTGATGCTTCTACTCCATATGTATTTTGTGGACGTGGTCCAACCATGATTTGACAGAGAAACAATAACAGTGATGATGATACCATCCTTCAACATGATGATGATGATAAACGATGATATAGCGAAAATATACAATCTCACATTATGGTAACCTTCAAATCATAGTAGGCCCATAGGTTCCCCGTGAAAGAAATCACCGTACCCACAAATATCAATATCACCATATTTTGGCATAAAATGACAGTTAATTACACCTAATTATGTCCTTATTGGAACCACTAATTTTCTTTTAGTTTTTCCACCAAGACTCTATTGTTTTCTTCTATGGTTCCGGTAACTACTACAAATAGTAAATCATTTTTTCTTTTAACTAAAAAAGGTAAATTAATGTTTCCCGAAATGCAATATTTTTCTTTATATATTATTGTATTATATACCAAGGAATTTAACGTGGGTAAAGAACAAATACAAATGATAATTCATTAAATTGTGTTTTTTTGTCAAACTTAAAATTGTGATACCTGTCAAATATTTTAAGGAACCATTTCTTGTTTTCTTATTTCTTTTTTTAAATATGAAAAATTAGAAATTTAATAAAATTAAAATTAATAGATATAAAAAATGGTAGAAATACTAATAAGAAATATATATATTAAACAATGAAAATAGATATTAGATATAGAGAAGGATTAACCATATATTTAGGGGTGTCAAAATGGGTCATTGTTTTTGGGTCAACCCAACCCAAACCAACCCATTTATCCAAATGGGTTCAAGTTTTGGGTTCTAATGGTTTTATGGGTCTAATGAGTTAATGAGTTTATTGGGTTGAGTTAGAATGGATTGGGTAAAATGGGTTAATGAGTTATCCATAACCAAACCAAAATTATTTATTTATTTTTTAAAAATTTAATTTATTAAAAATGAAAATAATATTAATAAGGTTTATTTTGTCAAATAAAAAAATATTTTAGCAAAAAAATTTTCCATCAAAATTTCAAGTCACCTGTTTTCTAGT
>OVBE01010660.1:0-14803 GCA_900406425.1 Iberis pinnata
TATATATATATATATATATTATTTATATCTTATATAAAAATATATATCTTATTAAAATCCAGTATAACATTAATCCAGTTTTCTTAGGTGTGTGACCCTGTAGGATTATATAATATTAGCAATGGATTCAAAAACCATAGATTATAAGCGGTCTCTAGCAAAACATTATAACCACCTAATATTATATAATTGTGAAACCTTGACACTATAACTTTATCTAGAGTAAGTACAAAAGATTTCAGGACATTCCCAACATCCCTTTCAGGTAACAGAGAAATTCCAACCGAACAGGTCCCTTTTTGGATTTTTGAAAGATTTAAAATTCACCAATAGCCATTCGTTAATCTCATTGGCCCTCAATTTTTCTTTGTTAAGAGTTTGTCTCAATCTCCTTTTTTGGCGGTTCCTGATAAGTTCTCTTTCCTCCTCTAGTTCTGTTGTCGCTGGTTCGGCCTTCGTCGCGCGTGGAGGGTTGAAGATCGTGGTACTCGTATGTTCTCTGTGTTGGCCTTCTCCTCCAATTTCTGTTGTGGTGGTTGCTTGTGCCCAGATTCGGTTCTCATCTTCTTCTTTGTTGTGATTTGTCGAGTTTGCTTCAGTGTTTGTTATGGGTTAGTATGGAAGGTTGGGTTATGGTTTAGTCATGGCTTTTCCTGTCTTTTTGGTGGTTTCTCGTCGTTGCTAGCCTTTTTAGTTGCAGTGAAGTCCTCTTTCCCTTGTTCGGGTCTGTAGCAGTGACAAGGGTTGTTTTCTATGGTTTTCTCGGTGGTGGGGATCTAGTTAAGCTTAGTGATGTCCAACGATGCTTTGGGTCGTCTCTGTCTTCCGGAAGTGATTTTTGACCGCGTGCTTGCTACGATTTTTAGTTCTCTTTTTCTGTTGGTGGGTGGTCTCTTTCACTCGTTTCCTTATTGTATCCCTTTGCCACGTCGATTCTACTGGGTTCCATTTATCTCCTTTTGAGGTTCCAGTCTGCCAAAGTCTTAGTTCCCTTGATGCTGCTCTTATTTCAGGCTTTTGGTCATCGGTTCAGGCGTTTCAGTGATCTCTCAAACTATAGGAGCATAGTGTTATTGGTCTTTAAGTTTGTATATCTTCTTGTCAACTGATCTCTATTCTCTATCCGCCCAAGCTTCTAGCTTGCTTTCATCCTTTCATTGATCTTAGAGGCTTCTGATTTAAGCCAATTTGGTTATATTTTCTATGTTGTGGTTTCGAGTTATGTGTAGTCTTTTTCTTTGTATCAATCCTTCTCTTTTTCTTCGAAGATCTTTTAGGCTTTAGCTACTGACTCCGTCTCTTGTAAAACTTTTTCGTGTTATGGGTTATGTTTATGCAATTATTTTATTTTTGATTTTTCTCTAAAATAACTCTTTATTCTCCCGTTTATATATTAGTAGAAGTTTTTAGTGAAAAAGTAAAAATAAAATAAAGGGTTAATAACATTTATAATTTTGTCTCCGAAGGCGAACTTTTGGCGATTTTGTTCCTCTATGTTTCAACTGCTACTTTGATGGATGTTTTAATTCACTTCCCTAGTATTGAAGGAACCCTAATCCTCTCTCTCTAGCGGTTACTACCACACTGCATGCGACGTGCGGTTGTGATGACAGTTGATTTATCATGAGAATTGAACATTTACTCAATATATACATCTTGAAGAAAATATACAAAACCTCTTCTCCAACCTTGCTTTTCATTCTTCTCTACGATAATTTGGTTCTCTTAATGGCAGAGATAATATGTCGTGGCGCTCAAGACCTTGATTTGCATGCATTGGATGTTTTGATTCCTCTCCCTCCGGATCTAATTGGCCAAGCAGTTTTGACGAACCGATTTGCTTTGATTGGAAGGGCTTTCATTCCAAAAAAGCATAACATTCGTAGTATCATTGCGAATTTACCTCGTATGTGGGGTCTTCAAGGGCTTTCACATGGCCGCATTCTAGAAAATTGTTGATTTTAATTTGTGTTTCCTTACGAGGAATCACTGGAAACCATCATCCAGTGTGGCCCTTGGGCTTCTCGAGATCGCATGTTAGTCTTAAAAAGATGGTCCCCTGATATGGAGCATGACACTCTTGATTTTATCCCTTTTTGGGTCTAGGCTTGTGGTATCCCATCACACGCCCTTTCACATGAAGTTATCTCCCATATGTGTCGCGCTTTGAGACATTCATTGAATGTTGATTTTGATGTTGAGATGGCTTCCCGGATCGATTTTGTGCGTATACAACTAAATTGGAATGTCAATTCTCCTCTTCAATTTTAGCAGATGTTCCAGTTTTCACCGGGTGTGAATACACTAATTCGTCTTCACTATGAATGCTTGCGTGGTTTTTGCTTAGATTGCGGATTCATCATTCACATGACACTTGTGTTCAGGGAAATCCTGCATCAGAAGACTCATTTCTGATAATGATCAGCCGAGAGATAATATGGAAGGACATATCGATGTTGGTCTCTAATATCACTCGGTTTTAATGACTTATATTGGGTATTTATACTTGCTATTTGGCATTATCAGAGTGTTTTCCTTGTGTTCTTGGTATATTTTCATAATTTTAGGTGATTGGGACGTTCTGGAGCAAAAAGGATGGTTTTTAGAAGATTTCAGGTGCAAGCGAACGAAACAAAGATAGACGGATCAATCCAAACTGAAGAATGATTGATCCTTAGAAGCACATATGAAGAGATCGATCGATCTGGACATGATCGATCAATCTGGACAGGATCGATCGATCCAAGTCACTGTAAAACTTACCTAAGGTTAGATTGATCAATCCTATCATGGATCGATCGATCCCGGAAGAAGAAGAACGGCGGATCGATCGATCCGTCCATGGATCGATCGATCGATCCCTTTGCTCGAGCCAATTTGAAGATAACCTTCTCAAGACTTTTCACGATTTTTCTTTATTGGATTTGGTTTTCCTTATTTTATTTTAGCACTATAAAAGCCTTAGGTTTAGGTTTTAGACAACACACAATTCATTATTATTTTTCCAAAGCTTTTTAGAGAGACGGGATCTACTTTGTATTGGAGAAGATTTCTAAACTCTTCTTTTATTTTGATACAATTTGGTTTTTGAATATGCAATCCTCAATTATTATGCTTGTTGATTGCTTAGATATGTCTGCGTAGTCACCTTGTTAGGTTTTAGGGGTTTCCCAGAGAAACCAGGTTTGATAGTTAGGTTTTGACATAATGGATTGAATTTGTTAGGATCTTAGTCTAGATTTGTTATTAATGTTTGAATTAGTTTGATCACCTAGTTCATGATAATAGGTTAATAAATACAAAAGGATTTAATTTAGAAACTTGACCTTGTCTAGATGAATAAGTGTCTCTGCTTGCGGGGGTATTGTCTTAGATGCTTATGAACATATTGAATCTGAAACTAATGCATGATTGAATTATCTAAATACGGCAGAAGTTTGTCTTTAATAATTCGAAAATAGAGATCTAATACTTCAGGAGAAGATTAGTCTATTGTTGTTTTTTGAGTTGAGAATTATTTTCATTATAAAGTCATGCATGTTAATTTGAACTTCAAACTTGTATACATGTGGAATTCCCTATTCCCTAGCATTTTCGTTATTTTTTTTACAATCGCTTTTTAATTATCGTTTATTCTCAGTTACATCTACTTTATTAAATTTATCTTAGCTACAATCGAATATTTAACTGAAAGCCGCACAATATGGTCTCTGTGGAATTCGACCATATTCTATACTACTTGAACCCGTTCTCTACAGTGTAGATTTAGGAATTAAAATCTTGAGCCTATCAGATTGTTGGCTCCGTTGTCGGGGACCAATGTGCCTTTTAAGTTTTATTTAGAGTCTAGTCTAGGATATTTTATTTTTCAGCACTAATCGCGTCTCTTTTTCTTGAAATCGTTTTTACAGGTACATGATCCTACGATCTAATAAATCTAAGGAATTGCTCAGTCCTAGTAACAAAGAACTCTTGAATCTAGAGTACTCAAACCGGAAAGCAAGAAGAAACGCGAGCTCTTCCAACACAATGGGGGATAATGTCATTCCTAACAATCCGGTCCTTCCTGAAGACCAAAACGTCCAAAATCCTCCTGGAGGAAACATCGTCGAGAATCCTCAGCCTGGATTACAGCAGTTGGTGGTTAACCAACCTGGAAGAAATGGCAATCAAGTTCCACAAGGAAAACAAGGAGGAAATGGCAATCAAGGAGCTGGTAATGCTAATCAATGAGTTGGTAATGCTGATCAAGGTGTTGGTAATGGTAATCCAAATTCACCAGTTGGGCAAAACTACATCGTTTTGGGAGATACTCAAGAATTTTTCAATCGACAACAACAGAATA
Organism: Iberis pinnata; assembly: GCA_900406425.1. Lineage (NCBI taxonomy): Eukaryota > Viridiplantae > Streptophyta > Magnoliopsida > Brassicales > Brassicaceae > Iberis > Iberis pinnata. Next base: position 4,346 of record OVBE01010660.1, read on the forward strand.
GGGTACTGGTTGGAGACTTCAATAACCCTGAAGCTTTCCTCGCCAATAGGAATGTTGTCCATCCTCGCCAACCTCAAAGAGATGATTATCAGTTCCCGTTTCATCTTATCCAGTTGCTCAGGCAAAACCAATTTCATGGTTTACCCACCGAGCATCCTATGGATCACATAGATAGCTTTAAGACATCTGCAGCACCACTCAACTCAATGGAGTCTCTAAATTCTTCATGCATTGTAAGCTCTTTAATCACTCTCTTGCTGATAGAGCTCTCATATGGTTAAAGTCTCTGCCTGCAAACTCTATAGAAACTTGGAATGAGTGAAAATCCAAGTTTCCGAGTCACTTCTACACATCTACAAGGACTAATAATATGAGAAACAAGATTTCTCAGTTTCAGCAAGGTCCTGTAGAATATTTTTATGAGGCGTGAGACATATTCAAGGAGTACCTTCGGGATTTTCCTCACCATGGATTCTCTGAGCTAGACCTTCTAAATACTTTCTATAGAGGTATAGAACAACAATATCGACTCTCCCTTGATACCGCTAACAATGGTGACTTCATGACCAAGTCTGTAAATGAAGCCTATAAACTGATTGACAATCTAGCTCAAAGTAATAGCAATCATTGTCCTGATTATGATCACATAGAAAGATCATCTAGTTCAGACTCTTCTTAACTTACAGAGGTAAAAGGACTTCTCACTCAACTTCTCAAGAGTCAAAACCAGAAACATGTCAGTTTTGCTAAAGGTGTAGAGAAGATTGAAGCAGATTGCTTTGCTATCAAAGAGCCTAAAAATGTAGAAGAAGTGAGCTATGTTAATAGTGAAGGTCAAAAAGTCTTCAATCAAGGTTTCAATCCAGGTTACAACAAGGCTAATCTCTCTTGGAGAAGCACCAATGTAGCGAACCCCCAAGATCAAGTGTACCATTCTCAACAGAACACCTTTATGCATAAATCTGGATAATCTTTTGGTCAGAATACAGGTGGTAATGGTTTTCAAGGAAACCAGAATAGAAACTTTGTGCATAATTCCAACTCATGTGATTTTCAAACAACCTCTCAACCTAGGTTCCAACAAGCAACTCCACCTCAAGTTCAACAAGACAATAAGATGGAATTAATAATCACACAAATCTTTGAAATCTAGCAACAGTCTGAAAAGAACTTAAATGTCAAGTTAGACAGTATGTACAATGACTTGAACAACAAATTTGAGTCATTATCTAATCATGTGAAGAAGCTTGATCTGCAAGTAGCTCAGACTTCATAAGGACTGAAAAGATAAGTTGGTGTTCTTCCTGGGAAGGTTGAAGACAACCCAACGGGCTACTGTAAGTCCATAAACTCGAAAATTGTGGAGAAGAATGATGAATATGAAGAAACTGTAGGTTTTAGAGGTTTCAAAAAAATGCAGAAGAAGAGATTGATCGATCCCTTGAGGGACCGATCGATCCGTGCACACGTAAAAAATCAAAAACTTCAGATCGATCGATCTGTATATTTGGATTGATCGATCGGAATAAAACAGGAGCTTCCGGAGAAACCGATCGATCGATCCAGTTTTGATCGATCGATCCAGTTTTGATCGATCGATCCATCGATGTATGACCCGGAAATAGTAGAGATCGATCGATCCCCACCTGGATCGATCGATCCCCACTTGGATCGATCGATCCCTATCTTCAGCCTACATCAATTTCAAAGCAATACTTTGAACTCAGGATTCCATGCCTGGTTAAACCTCAAACATCTGAAGAAGATCTTGTCTATTACGACGTGGGTTCTAAAAAACCTACTCCACTTAGAAGACTTCAAAAGTTACAAGAGCCTGGGGAATTCTTAATTCCTGTCAATATCAAGGGAGTAGTCTTCATGGATTCACTTTGTAATATAATGGCTAATGTGAATGTCATGTCTAAACTTGTCGCTGAGAAGTTGAGATTACAAGGTATTAAACCATTAGAGATATCTTTTACACTTGCTAATAACTCTGTTATATCCTCGAATGGATTCGTCTCCGATGAGCTGGTACAAGTTGGAGATTGTCTGGTTCCTCTTGATTTTTATGTCTTAGATACAAATGGTAGTTCAGATGGGACACTGGTTCTGGGAAGACCATTTCTAGCATTTGTAGGGGTTATGATGAATATTCCTAAGTAACGAATCTATCTCACAAATATCAAGAAGAGATATTATTATCCAATAGTACCCCAAAACAGTGCCTCTAAGATCATTATGATGAAGGAAGAAAGGGTGGCGCAGGAATCTCAGGTTGAATCCAATCCTAAAGGTACTGTTACTGAAGTCTTGCACAAAGAATCTCGAATCTCAACCAAGAGTGCAACCTCAAAGGTCAAAAACAAGGGTAAGCTAAACTTGGAGAAGATCAACAAGAATCCTCAGGTCACTTTGATTCCTCAAGCATTGGTTGGAGATGGAATTGAGTATAAGGTGAAGAGAAAAGGTACTTCAAAACCTTTCTTGAAGGTCAAAACCTTCTTTACCTCGGATCTCAAGGACAAAGGAACCAACTTTGCAAAGGAGATGATGAGTAAGGTTATGAAATTACAGATTTTAGATGATGGTGGTTTTCGTAGGGCCTCTATTGGTGCTGATCTAGCTCCAGCTTAGGAGGTAAGTTTGTCAACTTCAATGACGTTAAAAAAGCGCTGAGTGAGAGGCAACCCACTATTTGGTGTTTTACAATATTTACTTTTGGTTTTTGAGTCAGTTTAGTTTTAGTTTAATAACTTATTGATTTTTAGTTTTGAGTTCTCTGTGACTTAAGATATTCTCGATGAAGGATCTTTAAGTTACTTCGGGTTATCTCTTATCTATCTTTAATCCCTTGTCTTCTCTATGAATTGTTGGTTGTTTAGATGGTTTCTCTCTTTATTCTTGCTAATGTTAGTTAGTATTGCTAAGATCATTGCTCACCATTAACCACTCTTCTATATGTTTTAACTTGGATTGATTTTATATTTCTAATCAGTTGGTTTCTCTAATAAATTATCTCTTGATTCTTGATAATTCTAATTAATATTGCTTGATCATTGCTCTTTACTTGCCAACTTGACGATGAGCCACTAGGTTGATTGTTTAGAACTGTTTTGGATGATGTCTTTCACATATGATTCTTGCTAGTTGCTTAATTAGTATTGCTTGATCATTGTGATCTTAATGGTTTGTTTTACAAATGATTCTTGTTACTTCTTAAGTTGACATTGCTCAAATCATTGTACATTTTGAGATATATTTCAAATCAGAAGAATATTAACATTTCTTTTTAATGTTTGTTTATTTTGCAGGCAAAGCGGACGAAGACAACAACCTAATGGAGAGAGGTAACTTATCCATTTCGTGACTTAAGAAAGAAAGAAGCTTAAATCGGAGGCACATATGGATTGATCCAGATGTGGATCGATCGATCTAGATGTGGATCGATCGTTCCATATTTCCTCGTTGACCAGTAATTTGAGATCGATTAATCTCTACAGAGATCGATCGATCCCCTTCTCACGTAATGTTCCTAAAAAGCTCTTAACTCATGGTTTTTGTCATTTATCTATTAGTCAGGTTTTATTCCTTCTCTTGGATTTATTTTCACACTGGGATGGTGTGAAGTAAGTCCCGGGGATGGTTTATATTTACTAACCATGTTTTTGTCTTTTTGGATGTTTTGTCATTTTGATGAAATTTTTCAAAACTTTTCGTTTTGATTTAGTCGTGTCTAGTCAAGTCAAAGGAAAAATAACCAAAATTTTTGATGATTATTAGCTTAGTGTGAGTTTAGAATTGATTTTATTTGATTACTGACTTAGATTAACTAATGCGTTTAGGATTGGAACCCTATTGACTGATTGATATGCTTTTGAAAGTTCTAGTCTTTTGGATTGTGTATGATTTGATGCTAGCTCTAAATTGGATATGACTTAAATTGATCTTAATTTCTCTTGCTTATAGTGTTGGATATAATTTGAAAGTTACATACCTTGCTCTTCAGTTCTCTGTAAAACCGACAAGTTATTTCAGTATGATCCGGATCTTTTCTCTCCATCCCTTCAATAAAAAAATTTAAAAAATGGTACAGAACAAGGATTGAAAGCGTGATCTAGAAATTCGTAGTGAATTCCAGAAAAACCGTATGCTAAAAAAAGAACATAAAAAGCGCATAATGCGAAGAAAAAAAAAGTAGTAAGAAAAGAAAAAAAGAAGAGAAGTGAGAAAATGGGGAAAAGGGCCAGGACCAGGACCAAAAGTCAATTGATGCTATGTTTGGTATGAACGCTTTGATAGAAAAGGTATTTAAGCACATTGATCGATACTCTATAGGCAAGAACGCACTTATATATACTTAATTTAATTTAGAGAGCTAGTTGAAATTATTTGATAGTTCGATTGATTTGGGATTTAGAGTAGAAAGTATGTAGTTAGTTAGGTGGCGGTAAACGGTCTATTTGCAATGGTTGTCTAAGATTAGTTTTTTTAGTTTTCAGTGTCTGAACTTGAGGCTGCTGAGATTCTGAGAGTTCTCGTGTGATCCAGATTTCAAATCTCTTCTCTAGATTTAGTCTTGCTTTACTTGAGAACAAGCAAAGATCTAAGTCTGGGGGAGTTGATATCACTCGGTTTTAATGACTTATAGTGGGTATTTATACTTGCTATTTGACATTATCCGAGTGTTTTCCTTGTGTTTTTGGTATATTTTAATGATTTTAGGTGATTGGGACGTACTGGAGCAAAAAGGATGTTTTCAGATGATTTCAGGTGCAAACGAACGAAACAAAGATGGACGGATCGATCCAAACTGAAGAATGATCGATCCTTAGAAGCATATATGAAGAGATCGATCAATCTGGACAGTATCGATCGATCCAATTCACTGAAAACTTACGTAAGATCATATCAATCGATGGTATCTTGGATCGATCGATCCTAGAAGAAAAAGAACGACGGATCGATCAATTCATCCATCGATCGATCGATCCCTTTGCCTGAGCCAAATTGAAGGTCTCCAAAAAGATGCAATTATCCTTAAGACTTATCAAGATTTTTCTTTATTGGATATGGTTTTCTTTATTTTATTTTAGCACTATAGAAGCCTTAGACTTAGGTTTTATACAACACACACTCATTATTATTTTTCCAAAGCTTTTTAGAGAGACGGGATCTACTTTGTATTGGAGAATATTTCTAAACTCTGATTTATTTTAATTTAATTTGGTTTTTGAATATGCAATCCTCAATTATTATGCTTGTTGATTGCTTAGCTATGTCTGAGTAGTCGTCTTATTAGGTTTTAAGGGATTTCCAGGGAAACCATATTTGATAGTTAGGGTTTGACATAATGGATTGAATTCGTTATGTTCTTAGTTAATATTTGTTATTAATGCTTGAATTAGCTTGATCACCTAGTTCATGATAATATGTTAATAAATACAATGGGATTTGATTTAGAAACCTGACCTACACTAGATAAGTAAGTGTCTCTGCTTGCAAGAGTATGTCTTAGATGCTTATGAACATATCAAATCTGAAACTAATGCATGATTGAATTATCTAAATACGGCGGAAGTTTGTCTTTAGTAATTTGAACATAGAGATATAATACTTCAGAAGAAGATTAGCCTATTATTGTCTTTTGAGGTGAGAACTATTTTTATTATAAAACTTATGCATGTTAACGTGAACTTCAAACATGAATACTTGTGGAATTCCCTATTTCCTAGCGTTTTTGTTATTTGTTTTACAACCACTTTTTAATTTTCGCTTATTCTCAGTTACATTTACTCTATTAAATCTGTCTTAGCTAGAATCGAACGTTTAACTGAAAGTCACACAATCTGGTCTCTGTGGAATTTGACCATATTCTATATCATTGGCGGACCTACGTTCATCATTAGGTGGTCAGTTGACCCACCCAAATTTTCAAAAAAAAAAAAATTTGAAATATAGTATATCATATTATATTACACTCGTTTTGATAGATATTGAAGTTTTTAACACTTTTATTTCGTTTATTTGTCTTCCTTGGACCATAAATCGATTATATTATTAAATAACATGACCAAAATTTCTATTTTATTATTAGTTTTAAAATTAAAATAAAACTTGTTTAATATTTTAGACATAATTTGTATCCAAATAAACAGTAAGCTAAATTTGGAAACAGACTTTTGTTGTGATTTTTCCATTTTTCTAGTCAATTCGGGTTTATCATCTCAAGTAATTATAGATTTTAAATTAAAATTTTGTTCTCATTTGTTTTAAAACTTTTATTCAAACTAGTTGTGTTATTATGTATTAAAAATGATTATATGTAGATGTTAACTTTCTTAGATTTAAAATTTATATGATATTATGCAAATTTTTATTTTGTATATATATATATATATATATAAATACTTAAATTTAATTAAATGTAGTTATATATAATTAACTATACATATAATTATATTTTGAACCAGGTAAAAAAAATTCATGAGTCCGCCATTGTTCTATATTACTTGAACCTATTCTCTACAGTGTAGATTTATGTATTAAAATCATGAGCCTATCAGTCTCTCGTATGATGAAAATCAACCTCTACCCGAGTTTATTCCACTTGAAGTTCAATCTGCTCCTAATCTCATTCCCAACAATCCATCCAACTCGAATTCAAACAAGGGGGCCAATTTCGCCAATTTGACTGAAGACACAGGCTTTTCGTCTTTTGTAGACGTTAACCATGCGAAACAAATTTGTGTTGATAAAAAATGGATGAGGATTGTCTGATAGATCTCTACACAACTTATGTTGAAACAGAGGGTGATTACACTCGGGGTAAGAAGAAATGGAAGTTTATTGAAAGTGTGATTGCTATAGACAGGTCGATGCGGATTGCATTAAGAATTCATATAAATGATTTACCTAGAAAATGTCATGAATATATGCGCGGTGGGCCCTAACCCACCGCAGGAAAAATGAGTACACTCTTTTGAAATTGTCAAGGTTTGGGTGTAGAACTGACAGTTCGATGCCTTAAGGAAATGAATATGAGACATCTCCCGGATATTATATGATTTTTTGAGACCAAACAATATGGTGATATGGTTCACGATGTTGCAGCACAATTGACTTATCTGAACACCTTTACGGTTCCACCTAGATGAAGAAGTGGCGGCATTGCTTTGTTTTGGTCGTCTTCAATTTGTGGTTCAATTGTTTATTTGTATGCTAATCTGGTATATTTTTTGTCAAAATTAATGAAGTATCATTTTCTATTCGTAGGTGTATGGTAACCCAAACTCTTCTTTACAAAATGATATATGGGAGCAATTAGAACAGATTGCTACAACAAGGAATTTCTCATTGCTCATGTTGGGAGATTTTAACGCCATACACAACAATAATGAAAAATATGGAGGGCCTTTAAGACCTTCTGCATCCTTTCAAGATTTCAATAAGATGACAGATGTTTGTGATTTAAGTGAAGTCAATTCCATTGGTAACAAGTTCTCCTGGTTTGTGTTCGTCGTCATTATACGGTAGATTGTTGCTTTGATAGAGTTCTTGCTAACTTTGAGTGGCTTACGCTATTCCCTAATGTGCAATCATAATTTTTACCTTTTGGTGGATCGGATCATCGGTCGGTGATTACTCGCCTGGTTATCTCTACCTTATCCCATGGACATAGATTTATTTATGACAAATGCTTGTTTCATCATGACGGGTTTTCAAAGCAGATCAATTATGTATTATAGTCTATTACACATTATGTTGAATCCTTCTGTACCACTTTGAGTTCTGTTCGCATAACAATCACTCGGTGGAAGCGCCACCACTTTACTTCGGTTCATCAACGTATTAATTGATAGGTCTAGAATTTAATCATAATCTATTACTCCAGAGAACAGTTCAATGTAGCAAAGATAGGGTATCGAATCCACAAAGACCAGAATAGTACACGATTCAGTTTCAATTCAAATCTGGTTAAAGCAAGAATAATAAGATTGATGGTTATCAAAACAGTAAATTAAAACGGTTTAAAACTTATAAAATAAAGCCGTCATGCATCATGGAAACCACATGTAATCAGAATTGAAAGTCAATTTATCATGCAGAGATTTTCTTTGTAAATAGTTCTAAACATGAAAGACAAAGATGGTTTAATCTCCTCTCATAGTATTAAACCCTATGCTCAAATTATCAGAGACAAACTCTCGGCGTCTTTTAAATAACAGAACATGCATTAAAGATCATATTCAATTGATCACAAGCAATCAAGACAATACCCTCGCAAGCAAGACCACTTATTCATCTAGACTAGATCCAACTTCTAAACCAAATCTCTTTGCGTTTATCAGTCTAATATCAATGAACTAGTTAGCTACTCTAATTCATGCATTAATAACAAGTCTAAATTAAGAACCTAACAATTATTATCCCCTTATGACAAATCTAACAATCAAACCCTCATTTTCCTGGGAAACCCTAAAACCTAACTATGAAATTACTCAGACATTGGCATGCAAACACAATTCAATATCAAAGAAGAACACATATTTAAATTAAATATAGATATATAAAGAGGTTCAGAAATCTTCTCCCAAATGCAGAGTTTCAGAATCTCTTCTCCTCAGTAATTCTCTCCGAATTAAAATAAAGCTTAAGAAATAATAAAACTAAGTCACAAGGCTTTTATAGTTTAAAAGAAATAAAATAAAAATAGGATTCTTGATAAATCTTGAGAACACATGTGCAAAATTATGGAAAATCTCCAAATTTCTCGCAGGAGGCTGGATTGGTCGGTCTAGGGTTAGATTGATCGGTCTGGCTGCTCCGGGTCGGTCTGGAACGATCGGTCTAGCCTTGGACCGGTCGGTCTGAGTTTTCTGACTTTTCCAGGGAGTTTGGACCGATCGGTCTGGCTTGAACCTGCTTCATCTGCGAGGCAGCTTGACCAGTCTACAGTAAAATAGCCATAACTTTTGATTGCACCGATGGATCGACTTCAAACCACTTCCATATGAAAGCTAACTCACGTGGATATTTTGTGTCAAAATTTTAGCTTCATCCATCGGTGGGAACATCTCCAAATGTTGGAAATATTCTGACCTTTCTGTCGGATTTTGCACCTGAATATGCCAATTTGCATCCAAAACGTCTCGAACACCTAGAAACCTGTAAAAATACCAATTTTTCAGAGAAAATCTCGGATAACGTTGAATAGAAAGCATAAATGCTTACTATAAAGCCTTAAAACCGAGTAATATCAACTCCCCCAGACTTAGATCTTTGTTTGTCCTCAAGTAAAGTAAGACCAAATCTGGTGAAGAGGTTTGAAAAGGACCACACAAAATCTCACAAAATCTCAAAAACCATAAGTACAGTTTCAAATCCAAAAGACACCAATCTCGAACAACTACTTTGATTTAATTGTTTACCACCACTAAACTAATAATCTGTTTCTTACTCTAAACCCCAAATCAATCAAGTATCAAATCATATCAACCAGCTCTTTAAATTCAATTAAGTTCACAATCATGCATTCTCACCTATGGTATATCAATCAATTTACTCAAGTACCTCTTCTATCGAAATGCCCATACCAAACAGAGCATCAACCGACTTCCAGTCTTGATACTTTTTCTCCCTTTCTCACTTCTTTTTCTAAAGATTCGCACTTTTCTGCGTTTTGTTTTTCTTTTTCTTTTCTTTTTTATTCTTTTCATGTTTGCATTTTTCTGCGTTTTCATGATCTAACTGTTTTCTTAACAGCCCCGGCAATGATTACGGACTACAAGGTCACGCTTTTAACACTTTTTCTACCGGTTTATATTATTTTTCTGAAGGGATAGAAAGAAAGGACCTGGACCGTACTGAAGGAACTTGTCGGTTTTACAGAACACTCAAGAGCAAGATACCTAATTCTCAAAGTAAATCAACACCATAAGCAAGAATAATTCAGATTTCATATTAAGTCCTATCATGGCAGAGCTAGCATCAATTCATCAATAACTCAAAAGACCGGAACTTTCAGAAACAAATCAATCGGTAATGGGGTTCCAATCCTAATCTCAACAAATCAATTAAGTCAGCAATCTAGAGAAAATGAAAACCATACCCACACTTGGCTATTATTATCATCGATTTTGATTATGGTTCCTTCGACTCGATAGACTCATCTAGATTTAAAAACAAAAATTTTGAAATTTTCACCAAAACATCAAAACGTAGTTAGTATCATTACACCATCCCCCAGACTTACTTCACACTGTCCCGGTGTGAAACTAAATCCAAGAAAATGTATAGAAGTAACCAAGATCAATAAAAAAATCTGTAATGGTGAAAGTAGATAATACTATATTATATATGATTTCAAGGAATAAGGTGTACTGAAGGTGAAGTGCTCTTAAATCTGTTCTGAACTCCTTTGCCTCCTTTGCAATTCCTGCAAAAAGAACAAACACT
>OVBE01010661.1:0-14803 GCA_900406425.1 Iberis pinnata
GTTTGGTTTTGGGAAGAAATTTCAGAAACTTTCTAACTTTCTAATTTCTTTCGTAAGCTTGTAAGTTTATAACCCTAAAAAAAGCTAAACACATATTGAAAAAAAAAATCTTGCGGTTCTCGGGTACCCGATCGGTTCCCGGGTCGGGTCCGGTTCAGGTCGAGTACCCGTAATTCATCAAAATTAGACCCAATCGGGTATTAATTTTACGGTTCGGGTACGGTTCGATTTTTTCGGGTCGGGTACGGATCGGGTTCGGGTCTCGGGAATAATGCCCAGGCCTAATTTCATGTATAAAATATAATTGGAAAGTTTTTGCTTTTATCTTTAATTGTTTTGACGTGTACTCACTATATTTTTCAATTCGTATTCGATTTATCAATCAATAGTTTTCTTTTAATCACATATTCATACAAAGCTATATATTAATATGTTTTCTCTTTGTAAGTACGTTTTATATAGATATGGAAGAAGTTTTATTGTTTTTTTTCTTTTCTTTATAAAAAATTTGAATTGAAATTTAAAATATAAGAATGTTGATAAAAAAAAATTACTAACGCCTAGGCCCCGATTAATCTGCGTAGGCGCTAGGCCCCTATCAAGGCCTAGATACCGCTATTATTTGAACATTGAAGAATAAATAAACCCATCATCAGAAGCATGATGATGTCTGATAAGTAAGAATTTTTTGATCCTTAACGTATCAAGTGATCCTAAGACTACTTGGTTTGCCGATGTAGTGATTAAGATGTCAATCCGAATAAGTGGTTATCAACACACTTAAACCTAAGAGAATTATGTTTGGTCTAAGTAGAATACAGTTGGTTGGTTGGTACATTCAAACATGCATAATTAAAAAGTCAACAAGTAATTGGGAAAAACTCAACAAGAGATTAAAACTTAAATCAAAATTAAAAGACGAAGTCAATGGGTCAAGGCAATCGATTCAGGTGACCAAGTATGAAACTATTATGCTTAATACAAACAATAAATGCTGATCCATGATCTAAGATTTCCAAATAAAGACTAATTCAATGTCGTGACAATAATTTATTTCCTAATCATGCAAGTAAAACAATCTCTTGGATAATTACACAATCAAAAATCATTATCTACCACTAAACTAACTAATCCATCAAGTCCTAATTCATTATTAACCACTAAACTAACTAACACAATGTCTTGTTTAGGCCTCATTTAGCATTCAAATAATTGCTACAATAATTTTCACGAACATCTTTCAGGCGGGAAAATGCCAAAGATTTAACAATGAATGAGTTAAACACAACTAACATAGAGATCATTAAATGAATGAAGATTTAAGTTAACTAAGCCTTAAAAATCATATTTCATAACTTGAATCATCATAATCTACCTAACCATTTAGCTTATAGAAACTAACTCTTGAACCATGGCCAAATCATTAAATCCTATGAAGGAGATAAGTGTAGCCATGATTAACAACAGTAAAAGAAAGAAATCAAAGCAAGAAGAAGAAACAAAACTAGATTAAGCAAGATTTACAGGTTTTCACTAAAATGGAACAAAGAACAAAAGTAGAAAGAAAGTTGTCTCAAACATAGGTCTAAAAACCTTAAATAGTAATCCAAAAAGGGGTCTTGGATCAACCCTAAAACATGTGGGTTGACCCATTAAAATTAGGTAAGATGTTTGGTCAATGCTCGAGTGTTGACCATTTCAGCTAAGTATTGGCCATAACAGCCAGTACGCTCTGGTCGATATGAAGTTTTTCGTTATGTATCAGACAGTTGCAGCTGGTATGCTCTAGTCAATATGAGTATATCGGGCCAGACGTATCAGGCCTTGCATTCGGTATGCTCATCTATGTCCTGTACCACATCTATATCGGATCAAATTGGTCTGTACACCATACTCAAGACGATTGTATCGGTGCATGTATACAAGCTGGCTTGCTCGGTATTGATCCTTTTTTTTGCTCGCGTTATGTATTGGTTTATCATGTCTGGTACTCATCAGTCGGTATGAGTATACCGAGCCGCATGTATCGGCTTGTGCTCATTATGCATGGCCCGTCTTATGTATCGGCTCGATGAGACCAATACACGTTGTCCAGTATGAGTTCTTAAGCTCCTTACCTTGTCCAGCTAGCTCCAAATAGCCTCCTTTTGCATCCTTTAGCTCTCTTTTGTCTCCAAAGTTGAGATCCTCACTTAAAAGACATGGAGTAGCTATGCAATGCAATAATGCAACTATACAAACCTTAATGCAACATAAACTAGCCAAAATGATAATAAAATAAAAACTAAAATGTGCACAAATCACAACACATCAATGTCCTTTCACAAGATTCAAAATCTTAAACTAAACTCAAGAAATTAATGAGGGTAAGGATGATAAAAGTACAAGAATCATAAAAAGAATAGTAATGATAGGAACATGGAAGATATTATATTTGATATGATAGTTTTTTTTCTATTGAATTGGTGTGTGTGAATTAGTGAAATATACCAATGTTGAATTTATATATTAGTTTTTGGTTTGGTGGATCTATCAATATACAAGACATTTGTTGGTTCCCAGTGGGTGTATCCTATTCGAGTATAGATATCACAACAATGGTGTAATGTAGAGATATAAAATTCATCTTATTGCTAAAGGCTTCACTGAAACTTATGAAAAAGACTATAGAGACACATTTATATCTCTTGCGAAACTTCATATAGTACATGTGATTCTTTTCCTTGATACTAACCTATCTTTGTACTTTTGGAAAATGGATATGAACCATGTGGTTCTTTTCCTCGATACTAACCTATCATATGAAGAATGTCTTTCTTAAGGAAGACCTTGAAAAAGTATTTATGCTCCCACCTTGTTGACTTAGGGAAAGCACTTAAAACTAGAAAGGTTATATATGGGATATATATTATTTGTCAAATTAATTTTGGAATCCTAATGGATTAGTCTAATAAGCCAATCTTTTCAACAGAAAAAAATACATTGCCATAACAAATAATTAAATTCGATACACTTGCTCATTCATATATAAAAAATATATTTTTTATATATAACACAAAATATACGAATTATTTGTATGCATGCAGGCATAACACTGACACGAATCACTATACCACCTTTCCTATTAAAAAATAACATTAACCAACCTTTTACTGATTCAATTGATTCTAGTCACTTAAGAAAAAATTATTCACGTGAATATCATTCTACATTATCACTTTATTTTGAATACATACACAGAAACATGGGATTTTTATGTTACCCTAAATACACATAATAAAACATGACATATAATTTGAACGAAACTATTTACTACTTATCATGAAAGTTTCAGACCAAACACTAACTCCAAAGCTAGTGAATACTACACTCCTTTGGAACTCCTTGAGGAAACCTTTTGAAGTCCGTACAATAGTTATAGACCATGAACTTTCTCTGCACCGCTCTCATCTTCTGTTCCGCCGTTATATCAAGCCTCTGTGAGAACCATCTTGGTGAGGCCGATGAGCAACTTGATTTTCCCCCCGAGGAGACACAAGCGTCCGCTCTAAAGTTTCTGTAAGAAGCTGTGAATGGTGCATTGGACCAGTCGGTCTTAACTAGACCTCCTCTTGTAGCCCACTGGTCTGCGTTCCATAGACTCGAGTAAAGCCTCATCGGCTGCATTTTTGGATACAGAATCCCCCTACGTTCAAGGTTCTTGAATTGTCTTACCGGAATTTCATCAACTAAGAATCTGCATCAAAGCACAACTAGGACTTAAATTTATAAAATGCTGTGGCGGTTTAAATGATTAATTTATTTGCATTATACTAGGGCTGGGATTTTGAACCGAAAATTCCGAACCGGACCGAACCGGAATTTTTTGAACCGAACCGAATTTCAGTTTTGATAACCGAAACGAACCGATAAACCGAATTAACCGAAAAAACCGAAAAAACCCGAAAAAAACCAAAACTTTACCAAAAAATAACCAATAAACCGAACTTCAAAACCAAAAACCGAACCGATTTCCGAACCGAAATTTTATTTGGTTCAATTCGGCACAAAATCCAAAAACCGAAAAAACCAACCCGAATTGAACCGATTAAACCGAATTCCCAGCCCTACATTATACAGTATACTTACACGATGTGATGTGGGTTCCACAAAACAGAGTAAGTGTGGAAATCAGCCGTTGGATCGAACCAGAGATGAAATTGTTGTTCTCTATCACCTTTGCCTTGAGTATACACATTCGTATGCATCACATACGGATCACCACTTAGATTCCCAAGAAACTCGAAATCGATTTCATCCCACGTATCACCTTTCGACTTCAACTGCACCCAAAATACGGCCATAATACATAAATAAAATTTGTTAAACATAATATTCACCTATGTAATTAGGTAACAATATGTGATTATGATGTTATGTAACACTAACGTAATAGGCAGTGACGGTTCCGGCGGAGTTTCCAGGGACGAGTTTGAGCTGCATATCGATTTTTCCGAATAAATACTCTTTCTTAGATTGAAAACCAGAGCCAGAGGTTCTATCAAGAGACAGAGTGAGAAGCTCTCCATTGTTAAGGACCTTACCACGACCATCACCCCAAGTGATGTCGAATTCTGTGTCGAATGTTCCAGAAAGAACCGGACAGAAGAAGGTCGTGATTGTAATGAGAAGAGATAAGAACAAAGTCGAATGGTCCATGCTTGTGTGTGAGATTTGGATATCGTTCATTGGGACCTTGTGTATTGGGGTGTGATTTATACAAGGTAGGCTCAGGTTAGTCTTTGGTTATATTTTGGAGTTTAGTTCGCCGTTTGTGACTCTTGTGTGTTTAATCTGTGAACAGGTGGTTGTTGTTTTGATGAATACATTTGCTTAGTTTTGGATCATGCTACGTGTACTCGCTCTTTCTTTCGCTTTGACTGTTCTTCATCATCCATGTCGGTTTAAGCCAAGCCCCGTTCAATTTCGGATTTTGGTTTTACATTGTTTTATTGGTTCTTCATATGTGTAAACATTTTTTGTTATTTGGTTTGGATATTTCGTTTAAGAATTTACAACCGAATGAAAACTTTTTATTTGATTGTAACTTAAAATCTCAGGATGTATTGTTAAATTAGTTTATAAGATTCATTTACATTTTAATTAAGAAAAGAAGTTATTGAGTTTGTTTTTGATTGTCCAATCCTACTTCTTAATTTAATAACAGAAGCGGCCATTTTTGGACGAACTCGGAGAACAAAGAGAATATTACTTTAACGAATTAATACACAGGTACGTACATTACACACGAATCAATATAATAATTTCCTGCGAACTACAATAAAAATTATAAAAACAAAACAACTTTTTATACTACCAACAAAAGATAAATAAGAGAAGTTTTTTTGTTTCTTCCAACACTCTTTATTTCTATGTGGCTAAAGATTCTTTTGGAAGACCTTGACGGAATCTCTTGGAATCAGTACAACAACTGTAAATCATGTAGCTAATTACTTCAAACTTTGTCAAACTAGTTATGTTTTGTTATATTCTTAATTTCATTTAATTTTTGATAATTCATTTTTTGTTAAGCTCGAAAAAATTCGGAACGGAGATCTTTAATATCTTTATAGAGTCAAATATACTCAAAAATAATTTATTTAAAAAATTTTATAACAAACATAAAAGCGTAATCATCCTCAACCGGTATAACAAAATTCTAAGGTAAAATTTTTTTGTTTCTTTTACGCTTAAGAAAAACATTTCTACTAACTTTTATTGCAATATTCAATATAAAACAAGTTAAAATAAATAACTACAAATTATTAAAATTTATCTTTGATAAAAATATCTTTGAATTTAAATGTAACAAATATGTGTTTGTAGAATTTTATTATTAAACATTATTTATCATAATTCATAAATAAACTCACACATATTTTAATATATATATATAACATATATTTAAAGTATAATATATTTTATTATTTTCACCATTAGTAATAATACTTTTTATTTTTTATTTATCTTTTTATATATATAAATAATAATAATAACATATTTTATTATTTATTCTATAATCATATAATAGTATAAGTAGTTTTTTACAATAAAATAAATTAGTAACATATGCTATCATAATTTACTTTAATGTTATTTATATTTTTCAAACAAGTCATGTGACTATAATTTAATACCGTATATAATGACACATACATTTAATTTAAAACTATATTTTGTAGTAATATAAAATTTATATACATATGTCGTGGAACACTATTTTGGTTAAAAAATTGAATGGAGATGCCACGTACGTTAGAGGGATGAGGTAGTTGTTGGGTTAAATCATGGTTTTCACTGACTGAAATGTTTAATGTTAGATAGTGGTGAAGACAGCTAAGACAGTTTTTTCCTCCTCCAAGTGTAGCAGATGAAGTCCAAATATCAATACTTTTGTAAATCAATATTGACGGGAAAATTTTATTTGTTAGTTATTTGATATGTAAAGAGTTTATGTAGGTATTATATGATTATAATCCTTGCGGGTTAGTTCGCCCTAAACTCTTTCAGACCCAGTTATCGAGGCGTCGCACACCTTCTTCTTCTCCGGCGCCGGTTGGGCTGTAGCTCGCCGGTGTCAGACCAATCCACTAACTCTTATTGTTCTGTCTTTTCATTATATGCTTTTACTTTCCAACACTCTCGACCACTTCTTCTCTGAAATTTTTGGTTCATCGGCACGTGATTCAGGGCAGATCGGACTTTTCCGGAGAGGATCCACTCCTCTGTGTATGAGTCCGGCTCATACCGGCGCTTCTCCTTCTCCTCTCCCTGCCCATTCGTCGAAGACCACCGCTTCAAATCTTGGAGGTGCAAGTCGAAAAGCTTTTTTGCGAGTCCTTGTTTCACCGACATCTTCAGAGCTTTTTCTTTTGGTGGAGGGGCTTCGAGACGCCGACGACAAAAATCTCTTGTTAAACTTGCCGTCGTTCCCACTGTCGTACCACATTAAAAGAAGAAGCTATTATCTTCAAGGAGTCGCAATTCTTAAGCTCGAAAATGGGATTTATCTCAGAATTTGTCTCGGTATATGCCACAACTCTTGTGGATCTTCTGTCTCGTTGTCTGTTGTTGACGTTTATTCCGACTGACGACGGAGCTCTCTCCAAACGGAAGCTCGCAAGGGAGTCTTCGTGCTTGCCTAAGGTTTCCCGGGTAATGGAAAGTGCTCTCTCAATGTCGTTTTGGTGCCTCTCGGTTTCGCCCACCGAAGATCCATTTATTGCTGCTAATGTCTGGACAGTATGGTACTTTGAGATGTGGTGTCGAATGCCGCTTTTCCCCTCGACCAGACTCTTCTCAGATATGCAGGATTCCTTTTGTGTCATCGCTGAGTCTTTTCTGAGCCTTAAGCAACTTAATCTTCGGAGTATCCTGACCAAGTTACAGCTACTACGCCAACAGCTGGTGGTTTATGTTCTTCAAAGCCACGACTCTCACTTCCCTGTTACGTTGCACATGGATTTGAGACTTTCGTGTGAAATATTGATAGAGTGCTTGCAGGGCTTTTTCTGTAGACTAAAGGAAGTACAGGTTGCTTCCCATCGAGCTCCCTTTGCTGGCTCTTGTTTTTCCTCTTTTACCGTGGGCCAATCTTCACTAAGCTCCATTGCATCGGCCGGTAATAAGAACTTATACCCCAACCCTTTCGAGCTTATTTGCCTCTGTTTTCAATCTCTAAACTCGATCAAAATCAGTCATCTAGAGGCTTGCGGTATCATGTCCGGCTTTATACTGGTTCGTTTGATAATGAGATTGTGAGAATTAGAGTGTTATATGATTATATGATAGATGGCAGTGATGGGTCTTCAATGTCATATAGTTATGCTAAGAGTTCCTCTCTAAGGGGTGACTATGCATATGATTGGTTATTGATCACTTGCCGGGTTGAAAGTAAGGTGGCACTCCATTCTTTGGGCTTCACCGTCAGTCATTTAACTAACTCATTTGGGTCATTTAGTCAAATTTCTTCTTGCAAGGGCCAAGAGAGATCAGAGAGATAATTATTTTGCATTTCTACCTCTCATGGAGAGTGAACTTCTCGGTAAAAATGAAAAATCCTACCTACGCAATCCTTCTTGAGAAGAAGGCCACTTTCTCGGTTTCTCAAGCCGAAGAATTTGGTGTTTGTCCAAACCATTTTGCAATCTGGTGTTAAGTTTGGTTCGCGACTGGAAGATGCATCGACTTTTAATATGAAGTTCGTGGTTGTGGATGGTTTGCAAAAGTCACCTTTCAAGGTAACTTCCCTTTGTTTAGCTAAGGAAGTAGGTTCAAACCCTAAGTCTTTCACAGT
This sequence comes from Iberis pinnata, assembly GCA_900406425.1. Classification (NCBI taxonomy): domain Eukaryota; kingdom Viridiplantae; phylum Streptophyta; class Magnoliopsida; order Brassicales; family Brassicaceae; genus Iberis; species Iberis pinnata. The sequence goes on from OVBE01010661.1 coordinate 8,336, forward strand.
TCTCAAGTTGTTTAACCTCCTTGGTTATGGCGCTATCGATTTTACAAGCGCCGTCAAGCTTGTCTATCTATCTTTGTTATGCTTTTTGCTTATTTTGAATGTTTTCGCCTTTGAGCTTATAGCTCGGGATTTGTCTGAAACATTTTATCTCTATGTAAACGTTTAATATGGAATGAAGCATTGGTGCACACAAAAAAAAAAATCCTTGCGGGTTTAATAATCTTTGTTTATATACATATATAGAAAACTAGAATCCACATTAATGAATTTCACATGATTTCGTAATAGCGACTAAATTTTACGTAATATCATATAGATAAGCTGCCAAACCTTATTCAGATAATTTCTTAAGCTTGCGATAAGAAAGAAAAACAAAATATAAATTAGTTGAGCCAAACTTTTAATTAGGATTCTATTAAGAATTAACAATTTTGGTTATTATGACACTTTTTATTTTTATATTTTGTTAAAAGGTTATACAGTAGAAATATTTGTATATAAGTAGTTTTGTGAATAATAAATTATTCGTGTGAATGATGAATTATTAATCAGTGTAAATAATAAATTACTTGTATAAAATATGAATTGTTTGTATGGATGAACATAAATAACTAATTTTTTAAATTAAAAAACGAAAATATTTATCCCCGCTAAACAAAAACCATATTCACCAAATTAAAAGGTATCCATTTTACTAATCTTCTCTAAAAAAATAAGAATCTCAAAGTGAGTAGGTTGGATCATGAAGATATGTATGAAAGAGACAAAACCATTAAGCTAATCAAAAGTTTTGGTCTCATAATCAAAAACATAGACAAAGTCACTATATCAATTAATAGTTTGGTCTCATAGAGCAAAACTCTATCATTACATATTTGGATAAGAAGAAAAAAAATCCAGAGAATGCACAGAATGGCGATTGCAGTACATAAATATAAGTCTCTTTTCTCTTGTAATTAAGATTGATATGTGTCTAAACATTAGATTATGATACTAGGTCCAAATTTTTCGACAAAAATAATGCATCCATTGAAAGATTTAATATAATAAAATTTGAAGTCTAGAGCTTTTATCTTCTTCTTTCAATCTTTGAAGCCTCTTTTAACTTTCATGACATCAAAGTTTCATCAATTCATGCTCAAATACTTCTTCTGGTGGTAATAACAGACCTACGTACATGCACAATGCCTTAGGTTCGACCATTCTTATCATAATGATCATGCCATTAATGTTCTAGCTCATGTGAGAGTTTCATATCTCATAGGATACTTTGGTGATGAGTGGTATCCTAACACATGTGTTATCAGTATATAGCAACAATATATTCTATAATGTTCATTTTGATATGAAAATAGACTATAATCCAAGAACATAATATGAATTAAGTCTTTAGATTTAGAGCACTAATATATTAACTTCTCTATGAATTTTATAAAGTGACTAACTAAAAACTATTTTGGAAAGAAGTTTAGAGAGAAATGTTGTACTTATGCTTTTATTTCTTCTTATTCTTATATCTTTACAAATGAGTTACAACCTCTATTTATACTAATGAGGAGGACTTATACACATGACACATACACAAACATGTGTCAACAAGCTAAGTAGGATGGGTGTACTAAGATGATGAATAATCACTAATCTTCATGACTCTTCATGACACTTGTCAAACATGTAGATATGATTAGTGGTAACAAGTGATGAATAATCACACTAATTTCTAACACTCACCCTTGAGTATTCATCACTTGTGGAGTTTCACTGCCTCGTTCAAAACCTTCTTGTAGAAAAACCCAGTGGGATAAAAACTACAACAAGGAAAAGAATGCAGTGATATATACTCCCCCTGGAAAATGTGAATACCATTCATCCTTTATAAATCTCGTAGATGACGCATCCCGATACTCTGGACATATTTTCTGAATATTGTAGTAGGAAGCGCCTTTGTAAAAAGATCTGCCGCATTATCACTTGAACGGATATATTGAACGTCAATTTCTTTATTCTTCTCGAGCTATTGGGAATAAGAGAAAAATCTTGCAAGAATATGCTTCATTCTGTCGCTCTTAATGTAACACTCCTTTATTTGAGCAACACATGCTGCATTATCCTCAAATAGTTTCGTTGGTTCTTCATTCACAGTTATTCCGCTCGCTTCTTGAATATGTTTAGACATAGAACGGAGCCACACACATTCTCTATATGTTTCATGAAGCGTAATAATCTCTGCATAGTTTGAAGATGTAGCGACTAAGGTCTACTTTTGAGAATGCCATGAGATCACGGTTCCTCCCATTGTGAAAACATATCCAGTTTGTGATCTGGCTTTATGTGGATCTGATAGATATCCATCATATGCAAAACCAACAAAACCAAAACTCGAGTTTCGAGGATAATATAATCCTAAATCTATCGTACCTTGTAAGTAACGAAATATATGCTTGATTTCGTTCCAATGTCTACGAGTAGGAAGTTAGTTGTATCTTTCAAGAAGATTTGTAGCAAATGCTATATCTGGTCGAGTACAATGTGCAAGATACATTAGTGCACCTATAGAACTCATATAAGGTACTTCAGGACCTAACACTTCCTCGTTATCTTCACAAGGTCGAAACGGATCCTTTTCAGCATTAAGGGATCTATTAATCATTGGAGTACTCAAAGGATTCGCTTTATCCATATAAAAACGTTTCAATACTTTCTTAGTATAGTTCGATTGATGCACGAATATTCCATCTCGGAGATGCTCTATTTGGAGCCCAAGACAAAACTTTGTTTATCCGAGATCTTTCATTTCAAACTCTTCTTTCATATGAGTTCGTGCATCATTAATATTCTTTTGAGTTCCGATCATGTTCAAGTCATCAACATAAACAACAATGATCACAAATCCATTATGGGATTTCTTAATAAAAATGCAAGGGCATATTTCATTATTTAGATACCCTTTATTCAACAGAAAAATTGCTTAGGCAATTGTACCACATGCGTCCAGATTGTTTTAATCCGTAAAGTGATTTTTGTAACTTGACTGAACATAATTCCTTTGATATATCATTCATCTTTGATTCTTCAGGAATCTTTGATCCTTCTGGGATTTTCATGTATATATCATTTTCCAACGATCCATATAGATATGCAGTCACAATATTCATAAGATACATTTCTAAATTCTTATATGTCGTTAAGCTCATTAAGTATATGAATGTGATTGCATCCATAACCGGGGAATAAGTTTCTTCATAATCAATTCCCGGTCTTTGGGAGAAACCTTGCGCTACAAGTCGAGCTTTATATCTTGTGACTTCATTTTTCTCATTCCTCTTTCGCACAAAGACCCATTTACATCCAATTGGCATTACATCTTCTGTCGTAATTTCAATAGGTCCAAAAAAATTTCTTTTATTGAGTGATAACAACTCTCTTTTCATCGCCATTTGCCATTTCTCCCAATCATTCCCTTTCTGGCATTCTGATACAGACTTTGGATCCAAGTCATCAATTTCATCATCAATTTCTCTAGATACAGAATATGAGAATATCACATCATTATCATCAATCTCATTTCTAAACCATATTTTTCCGTTATGCGCATAACTTATAGAAATCTCATAATTTTCGTCTTCAGGACATTCCTCTTTTTCTTGTTCTCCTGGAACCTTGTCTTCGAGACATTTTTCATGTTTTTCTAGAACCTCGTCTTCGGGACATTTTTCATGTTCTTCTGGAACTTTGTCTTCAAGACGTTTTTCATGGTCTAGTTCTTCTGGAATCTTTTTCATTTATTTTTCCTCCTTTCTTTTTCTTTCGAGGATTTTTGTCCTTAGATCCAATAGGTCTTCCCCTTTTTAACTGAATCTTATGTTCATTTATTTTACTCCCATCATTTCTCTCTTCAGGGATACCAATTCTTAATGAGACATTAACTACTAGTATATATGATTTTGTTACTCTCCATGTATCTGTAAACGCATATGAGAGTTGATTTGCCATATTTTGTAGATGCACTATTTTCTTAACTTCAAGTTCACGTTGTTTATTAGGGGGGTCCAAATATAATAATGAGGATGTATTCCATGTAACATCTTTTGGAATCTTCTGAATTCCTCCCCCTAATGCTGGAAATTAATTTCTGTTAAAATGTCAATCGGCAAACCGTGCCGTAAACACATCACCAGTTTTTGGTTCCATATACTGAATTATACTTGGTGATGTATACGCAACTTATATACCCAATCTTCTTTGTGGTCCCATCTTTGTTCTTTGCGGTGGTGCTACAGGCACATATACAGCACATCCAAAAACATGAAGATGGGAAATATTCGGCTTCTGGCCAGAAGTTAATTCCAACGGGGAAAACTCATGATATGCATTTGGTCTAGTTTGAACCAATGATGCTGCATGCAAAATAGCATGTCCCCACACTGAGATTGGGAGTTGTGTTCTCAATATTAACGGTCTTGCAATCAGTTGCAACCGTTTTATCAAAGATTCGGTCATGCCATTCTGAGTATGAATGTGGGGTACTGGATGCTCAACATCAATCCCCAGTGACATACAATACTCATTGAATGCTTTTGAAGTAAATTCACCGGCATTATCAAGACTTACTTTCTTTATAGCATAATCTGGGAATTGAGCCCTTAACTTTATTATTTGGGCAATGAATTTTGTGAAAGTCATATTTCTTGTTGTCAAAAGACATACATGTGACCAACTGCTGAATGGGTCAATTAATACCATGAAATACTGAAACGGCCCGCATGGTGGATGTATAGGTCCACATATATCACCATGTATTCTTTCCAAAGACTCATGTGATTCATTCCCAACCTTTGTTATTGATGGCCGAGTTATTAACTTTCCTTGAGAACATGCACTACATGAAAATCGCTCGATTGTAAAATCTTCTGGTTTTTCAATGGATCACTAGAGTTTTCTACAATTTTTCTCATCATCACGGAACCAGGGTGACCAAGCCTTTCATACCACACTTTAAATGTACTATTAAACTTCGGGTTTACTGTAACATACGATTCAGTTTTATATATCGTCGTGGCATATAATCCTGAGGATAACATTGGCAACTCTTCCAATATATATTTATCCTCTGATGTAATGCAAAGATATTCAATGCCATTTTTACTCACTGTTTTTACATGATATCCGTTCTCTCATATATCTCTGAAACTTAACAAGTTTTTTTTAGATTTAGGGGAATATAACACATTACTTAACTCAAATTGTGTCCCATTTGGCATTGAAAAACTAGCTCTTCCGGAGCATTAAATTATCTTTGCATCCCCTGATACAGTACTCACGCTTCCGGCGGAGTTTGTTATTTTGAGATTGGAGAAATACTTTTTATCTTTAAGTATTGTGTGCGTTGTCGCACTGTCTGCCTGACAAGTATCTCCATCTTTGATCTCAAATTTTGACATTTTTCTGGTTAATTATAAAATATGCACTAACACATAAAAATATGATATTTATAATACAAACGATACCTTATATTACAAGAAAACTATTTTAATACAATACAAAAACATAGTTTTTAAACAAAGTTATCATGTCATTCATTTCTTAGTCAATATTTTTCAATGATGCTCTTGGATCAAGGAAATCTGCAACATCTAGATGAGTATCTTCATCTAAGCTACGAAAACTAGGTCCGGCTATATAAGCGAAATTTGTTTCAACTCTTTTCTCTTTCGTTTTCAGAGATTCTTGGTATAGGTCAACTTAATGTTTTGCCAAACGACAGGTACGTGACCAGTGGCCTTTCCCACCACATCTGTAACAAGAATCTTCATATTTTCTTTCCATTATACGACCACCATCATTTCCGGGAAACTTCTTAATTTTTCCCCCAAATTACGATTATGATATCATCTGCCTTGTCCTCCTCCTTGTCCTCTTACTCGTCCATAATTGCGACCATGTCCTCGGTTGCGGCCACGTCCACGTCCTTGCAAATGATTGTACGACGCCACATTCACTTCAGGGAATGGGGTTGATCTAGTTGGACGAGTTTGATGGTTTACCATCATAAGCGCATTGTTCTATTCAGCAACTAAGAGGACTTGCATTAACTGCGAATACTTCGTGTATCCGCTTGCTCGATATTGTTGTTGGAGGAGGACATTTCCAGGATGAAATTTTTGGAGCGCTTTTTCTATCATATCATAATCACTCACTTTTTCTCCACACAACTTCATTTTAGAAGTTATTCCAAACAAGGCAGAGTTATAATCTCCAACATTTTTATAATCCTGAAATTGGAGATCCAGCCATTCATGTTTGGCTTTTGGTAAGATCACATACTTCTGGTGATCAAACATATCCTTCAGGGATACCCAGATATCTGCATAATCTTCTTGCGTAATATATTCATTCTTTAAATCATCATGAATATGTGATAACACTAGAATTTTAGGATTTTTACATAACATTTCTTGTCATTTTCTA
>OVBE01010662.1:0-14803 GCA_900406425.1 Iberis pinnata
CCGAAATATAAATACAAAACGAAAAAAAAAATTCCTGTCAAAATACGGGTTTCCACAGTATATGTACTACGCGGTTCTAATGTTTATTTTGAATGTTTTGTTAGTGTTGATGAAAATATTCAAAATTTTTCATTTTGAAATCGTTGAGTCTATCGAGTCGAAAGAACCATGATCAAAATCTATGATGACTACTAGCCTAGTGTGAGTATAATATTGATCTCTTTAGATTATTGGCTTAGATTTAATTGCTATGATTAGGATTAGAAATCCATTGCTGAGTGATTCGCTTCTGAAAGTTCTGAGTCTTTTGGATTGTTGATGATTTGATGCTAGCTTTGCCATGATAGGACTTAACTTGAACTTAGTTTCTCTGACTTATGGTGTTGGTATACTCTGAAACCTAGATACCTTGCTCTTCAGTGCTCTGTAAAACCGACAAGTTCTTTCAATATGATTTGGGTCCTTTCTCTCTCTCCTTTTAGGAAAAAAACAATACATGAAAAGGATTGAAAGCGTGATCTAGAAATCTATAGTCAATCCCAGAAAAACTGGCTGCTAAAAAAAATGAAAAAGAAAGAAAAGCGCATAAATGCGAAGATATAGAAAAAGAGCAGTAAGAAAAGGAAAAGAAAATAGAAGTGAGAAAAATGATCAAAAGGATCAGGATCAGAAGTCGTTTGATGCTCTGTTTGGTATGGGCATTTTGATAGAAGAGGTACTTGAGCACATTGACCGATACCCCATAGGTGAGAATTCATTTATCTGAACTTAATTGAACTTAATGAGTTGGTTGAAATTACTTGGTTGTTTAATTGATTTGGGATTTAGAGTAGGAAGCATGCTTAGTAAACAGTTCATTCGTAGTGGTTGTTTAAGATCGGGGTCTTTTGAGTTTCGATATTTATACTTGGGGTTTCTGAGATTTTGTGAGTTCTTGTGTTTCCTTTTAAACCTCTTCACCAGATTTGGTCTTGCTTCACTTGAGGACAAGCAAAGATCTAAGTCTAAGAGAGTTGATATTACTTGGTTTAATAAATTTTGTGGATATTTATGTCTGCTATTATGCATTATCCCAACGGTTTCCTTGCAAGTTTTAGTGCATTTTCAGGTTTTCATGTGTTCGGGTTGATTTGAACTTAAAGCATGGATTTTCTGCATATTTGGATAGAATTTAGCTAAGGAAAGGAATAGGAGGTCAGTTTGGTCTTGGATTGATCAAAATGAAGAAATGAAGCCAGGAAGAGCTTGGATCGATAACCTTGGACCGATCGGTCTAGTCTTCCAGAGAAAAAACATAAGCTATGGACCGATCGGTCCACATATGGATCGATCGATCCACTCACCTGCGAGAATCTTTGAAGATTTTCCATATTTGCAAGAAGAGTCTTCAAGCCTAACAACTTTTCCTATTTTTTGTTATTTTACCTTTTTTGTACTATAAAAGCCTTATGGCTTAGGTTTTATTAGTTACACTTTTATAATTTGCAAACTCTAGAGCTTTTACAGAGAGAAGGATCTGAACCCTGTATTTGGAGAAGATTTATGAACTATGATTTTATATACCAATATCCCTACTTATATTACTATATGTTCTTCTTTGATGTTGAATTGTTTATGCTTTGCAATGTCTGAGTAGTTCACTAGTTAGGTTTTAGGGTTTCCTTGGAAAACCAAGTTTGAATGTTAGAGTTAATCAAATAGGATTGAATTTGTTAGGTTCTTAGTCTAGATTTGTTTTAATGCCTGAATTAGCTTGATCACCTAGTTCATGATAATAGGTTAATAGATACAAAGAGATTTGATTTAGAAACCTGACCTAATCCAGATGAATAAGTGTTTCTGCTTGCGAGAATATTGTCTTTAATGCTTATGAATAATTGAATTTGGACATTATTGCATGACCGAATTAGTTAGATACGGCGAGAATTTGTTTCTAATAATTCGAGCATAGGATTTAATATTCTAAGAGAAGATTACTCTATTTGTGTCTTTCACCTATGGATTTCCCTAATGTCTGACGTTTTTATTTCATCGTTTGCAACCGCTTTTATTTTATCGTTTTGATTCCACTCCAAACAACTTGATTATTCTATCTTAGCTTGATTTGAGATTAAACTGAATTGTGTGCTTTTTGGTCTTTGTGGATTCAACCATTTACTGTACTACATTGATCTGTTCTCTGAAGTATTAGTTTTAGGATTATATTCTTAACCTATCACTTAGGACGTTTATTGCGTGCGCTAATTCGGGTATAGTACAATTGGTTAAGTATATCAGACTGCTGATGACTCGTGCATATTCTACTTATGACACTGCATCACCTGAATTTTAGTCAAGTGAATATGAGGGTCCACCGGAGTCTTAGCGGTTCCATTTGAGTAGGTTTTAAACCTAGCAAGGATCTTTTCAGCATAAAGTGATTGGGATAGTACGAGTCTGCTATCATGTCTGTGAATTTTAATTCCTAGAATGACATCGGCTAATCCCATGTCTTTCATGTCGAAATGACTATGTTGTAATTTATTAGTTTGAGTAAATGGACCGTCATACTTATCTCCTCTATCACTTCGAACTATTTTAATAGTTTTACTGAGCTGATTTTCAACTTCGGTTTTGTACTCTTTGAATTTTGACTGTGCTTCATCTTTACTTTGTAACAAGTACACATAACAATACTTTGTGTGATCGTCTATGAATGTTACAAAGTAATTTTTACCACCTCGAGTTTGTGGTTCGATTTACTTGTTTAGACGGAGTTTTTGTGAGTTTAGCTTGAACATACACTTCACATTTATCTTTATTTACTTTACATTTTGGAATAAGGTTTAAGTTCATTAGTCTTTTTATTGATTTGTAATTCATATGTCCAAGTCTTTCTTGCCAAATATGAAACGACTCAACCAAATAAACAACATATTTGTTATTATTAATTGAACGGTCAGCAATTACAACATTAGTGTTTGCAATTTTATCAGGACGAAGGACCGTCATTGCACACAACTTGACAAGTCCTCATTTTTCATAACCTTTTCCTAAGTACACTCCATTTTTCCTTAGAACCACCTTGTCAGCTTCAAAGTTGATTCCAAATCCAGCTTTTCCAGTAGATATCCTGAAACGAGATTCTTCCTCATGTCCGACACATGCTTCACATTGTTGAGTGTGAGCTCACGACCTGAAGTCAGTTTTAGAACCACTTTGTCGCGACCCGAAACCTTAGACCTCACCGTGTTTTCCATGAACAAGTGCTCCTTAGACGTGCTCTTCTGATAGGTAGAGAACATGGTCTGATCTATGCAAATGTGAGTGGTTGCTCCAGTTTCATACCACCACTCCATTGGATTGTCATCCATCATGTTTACCTCATTCACAACGGCACACATATCTTCCTCGGTAAGGTTTGCTTGAGCTTGTCCGAGATTCTTGGGTTTGCTTCGACAAACGTCCGCTTTGTGACCCTTTTTGCCGCACTTGTGGCACTTTCCTTGGAATTTCTTTTGAGGAGCTTTACCTTGCTTCTTGAATGATGCTGAAGAAGGTTTCAAAGCATTTTTTGGGTTTGTCAGCTTCCCTTTTCCCTTGTTCTTGTGTTCAGCCACATTAACATTGTGTTGCTCCACATCTTGAAAGTTGGAGCAATTCCTTTCTTCCATTTGAAGCCTCATGATGACATCAGAAAGCGACATTGGCTTCTTTTTTGTGCTTCAGATAGTTCTTGAAACTCAACCAGCTCGGGGGAAATTTCTCGATGAAACAGTTGACAGTGAAGATTTTGCATATCGGATTTCCCTCGGCAGCTATCTCATGGCACAATAGACTCAACGCATCAACTTTCTCCATGATGGGTTTTGAATCCACCATCTTGAAGTCCAGAAACTTCGCCACAACATATTTATGACAACCATCATCGTCAGACTTATATTTCTTCTCTAAGGCCATCCAGAGTTCCTTAGACGTGCGTGCTTCCGTAGCATAAACGTCAAACAACACATTAGTGAGGCGGCCTAGAATCCAACCTCGACATACAAAGTTTGCATGCTTCCATGCATCAATCGCATCAAGAAGTTGTGGATCCTTATTTCCGAATGGAACAATCGGCGGATCCTCCTTGAGAAATTTCTCCCAATTCATGTTGCTCATGTAGAAGAGCATCTTATTTTGCCACGTTTGAAGTTCTTGCCGTCGAACTTGTCGGGCATTAACCTTTGCGCCATTGCAGTGGGTAAGTGAGTCAAAATCTATTCCTGGGGAACAGTTGAGCCTTGAAGACGAATTCCAAACAAGTCTCGGGTTATGGTCTGAATATGTGGAGGCGTAGTTTGAACGTGACCCGATTTCGTGTTCGTTTTGTATTTCTGGTTTGTACCAGTGACGTCAACATTATCACCATCGGTTGCCATTTATGTGAAAAGAAAGGAACGATATTAGTGAATTGGTTTATTATGATAAACCGTAAATTAAAAGTTTTTCAAAACTCGCACTTAAGAATTTGCGAAAATGGAGTAATGATAATTCATTTGTGTTATAGACGTTATCAAAGAACTTACCGCGAAAACGATTACTGAATCGCGAACCTTGTTATAATTTGTAAAACCGTAAGAACAGTTTCGAAGAATCGCTCAAAACGATTGCCAAAACAGAAGCATTTAAAATAAATATTTCAGAAACGTGTCACGGAAACGATGGACGAGTCGCCATTTTCATTTCTGGTTTGAAAATAAAATTCGAAGACGGGATGAGAAAAGAAATTTCGTAAAACGTAAGAAATTTTTCCATAAAGCAATCGCGGAAACAAGATTGAATCGCGAACGTTACTAGTTTTTCAATTTAAAGTCATAAATGAAGTTCAATACGAACTCTCAAAACAAAATTTGAAAATAATTTCCAGAAAATCCCAGATTAATAGAACGGTATCAAGAGACGAAAATTATACAAAGTTAAGAAACTTGTCTATGCTTATGGAAGAGAAATCAGTAACTCATTGTTCGAATGATTTAATGAAAACGTGTAAATCTCAATCTGATTAAGTGATAAGCGTGAAGACATATTAATTGAATTAAGACTATTAGTCCCGCAAAAACTGAATTGAGGTAAAACGCAATTTGAATTAAGAACAGTGATTAACCGAGAGAACAAAAACAAACAGAGTCGAGATTTTATCTCTTTCTTTAATTCAATTAATCGCCCGTAGTGTGACAGTTGAATACGACTATGAATCCCAAAATAAAACCGTAAACAAAATCCGATTACCACACTGAAAATCACATTTAAAGCGAACGTAAATGTGGCGTACAAACCAGAAACTTACATTGAGAGATTTGATGTTACGTTGATCAAATGTTGATCGGACTCGCCGGAGAAGTTTTTGTCGTTGCCAGAAAAGTTTCTTTGTAGATTTTTTGGACTTAGGAGAGAAGGAGAAAGACACGATTTATCTATAAACCGAAATCTGGTTCAAATCGCACTGACTTGGTTTGTGCCTATTGGAATCGCAATGGTTCGGTTTATGGATCTTTAATGGGTTATGGATAATTAATGGGCCTAGGCCTTTGAATGGGCCTGAGCCTTTTAATGGGCCTGAACCTTTTAATGGGCCCGAGACCAGAGACATTCGATCCAACGATCTGCGACCGCGCCGTGCCAAACCGGTGGCGCTCGCGCATGTGATCTTCCTTCCTCACTTTCCTCATGCATGGTGTCCCTTGCTACTCACTTGTGAGTATGATATGAGTATACTCTATATATACCCCTTGAAACTTTCTCTTCTAAGCAATGTGGGATAAGTTGTTTTGTTGACTTTATTATGTCTCAAACATCATACTTTGTCCTCACATTTCTTATTCAATACAACTTCAGTTTTAACAAATAAATAGTCCATTTTGTAGCCCAAGCTACAACCTTTCCAATGGGCTCATAATCCGTTAATTCCGGGCAACAGCGTTGCCGGAATATTTACCCGAAAAGTGATAGTTAGTCATTGTTGAAAATAAAGTTCCAACAAAATTTGATTCTTCTTGAGATATTGTTCCTTCCAAAACCATCCTTATAAACTCTGGCTATCATTTTGCTTGAAATTCTGCTTTGGTTGTACTCTGCTTTTACTCTTGAACTTAGGCATTGTGATTTCCATGTACAGCATGTTTAACATTCAGCAATATATCAACTTCCTCAATGTTAGTTACGATCACACTCTTGGCTTTTGCCAGATTTTCAATATTTTCTAGGTCTTGTTCTTTGATTTTTGTTGATGACTCTTCTGTTTTTTCTTTTCTGATCATGTAGGCAAAGTACATGACTCTTCTTAAGTAGCTTCTTGATATGGAAGAAGATCTTCATCAAACAAGATATCTCTTAGGCCCAACATCTTTAAATCAAAGAGCACCCTCACTTTCTATAAAACCGAAGTCACTTGAACCATAAAACCTCTCGATTTCTACGCGTGTGCATACCGGTGAATTTTCTCCCATTGTTCAACCTGAAAGCTTAGTACAGAATATGCGATATTACCAAATACACAAGAAAACAAAGATAGGTTTCGAACCTTGATCTTTATATCTTTCCTTGTGAATCTCAATTGAGATGTATTTCTGCTTGTTTCCTTGAATCTTTGATATTTTTGTTCACTTCTTGAGTTCTCTCATAGTCTATCCTCGATACTCAAGCTCTTATACCACTTGTTAATATTTTATTCCTCTTTACTTGTGGTTCAAGTAACTAAAGAACTCATAAGGACACACAAGAATTTGTTTATCTAGTTTCCATATTGATACATATGGGGGGAAAGATTGTCCTCTCAAATGATTCCACTATCAAATTTGTTCCAATTCCAATACAATACTATGCGATTTCGGATCAATGTGATATCTAACTCCTGTGTGTTTCTTTTCAGGAATCTATGATCAAGAAACAACAAGAAATCAGTAACAAGCAGACCACCTTGAAGTATGGAACCAGAGCTCCCTTTTGATCAGCTTCAATGGCCTCTCAACGAGCTCTGATCTCTTTTGGCACTCTGGTGAAGAAGACGACCGCACACAGCTTATATGTGTGAGTTTGTTATTTTTATAATAAAGTTATTATTTGACTTGGGTTTAATTTTAGCATTCCAAATAATTTGACTTGATCAAATCGCATGACCGTTTAAGACTCCCATGTACGGAGCCCAGCTGCAAAAACACAAACTATATAACCACACGTATTTGATAGAATATTAGCAATTTAAAACAATAATTTTTATATCACATGAGTGATAAACAAGATTTTGCATATCCTATCTAAGCAAATATCTTAAGTCTACTTGATCATTATAGTACTTAAAGATCAATCCAATTCAGGAAATATTAACATACTAGTACTATAGAATTTTATTTAGTCTAAGTTATAAGGTAATTCATTGGTAACATTCAATTATGCAAAAGTAGATAAAGTCAATTAAAAGTCAACTGAATTAACAAATATCAATAACAACTTAAACTTGAATTCAATGATAAAACGCTAAGCAAATGGTATAGGTTATTGATCCGGGTGATCAAATGACATCCTATGATATTCAATGCTAACAATTTATGCTAATCGTTGGTCTAAGATTACCATAGATAGACAAATCCACTCTCGTGGTACTAATTATTTTCTTAATCATGCAATTAAGACAATCTTTTGGATAATCACACAATTATGAAACATTAAGATCTAATCTATGCTAAACCATTAAACTAACTAACATAATCTCTTGGCTATGCCTCATTTAGCATACATCGATTGGTTCAGGAATTTTATCTTTCGAGCACAATTCTTCCTATGATCTAGACTTGAGTGATCAATCAATTCTAGCATTAAGAACATCTACTACATGAAGATTTAAGAAAATTAAATCATAAAAATCATGTTCCATCACCTAATCACCATAATCTACCTAACCATCTGCTTATTATGGAACTACTCACTGATCATTGAGAAAACACAAAATCTTATGATAGAAATGTGTTGAATCATGATTAGAAAAATATTTTGATAAGATAAAGCCAATCAAAACTAGAAATCAAACTAAAATGAGCAAATAATTCAAAGTGATTACAAAGGTTTTCAAGAGAAAAAGAGATAAGATAAAATTAGGTTTTTGAAACCTTTAATAATGCTCCTAATAAACTTGGGTTAATCCAAAACAAGTTGGTTAACCCATTAAAAGAAATGGATAGAGTGTTTGGCAACATCTTATTTTTGACTTTTTCAGCCCGATATCGGCCAGAATGGCCGATACTTATGCTCGATATCGACTCTTCACCGTTTGTATCGGCCAGCTTCAACTGATACAGGTTGGCCAATACCAGCATATCGGTCTAACTGTATAGGTTGGTCCTAAAGGGAATATAATTTGTATATTACATATGAGCTATACATTACAATATATGTGACCAAATGGTCAAATATAGAAATAAGTATAAATGTAGAACGAGCAATCTACATAATTGATATAACACTCCATGACTGATACTCCTTAATACGCCCCCTCAAGATGGAGTAGCTTTAGCAAGTCCAATCTTGTTTGTTGACAATTGAAATGGTGCAAAGGTGAGTGGTTTGGTTAGACCGTCGGCAACTTGATGACGTAAAGAGACATGAACCACTCGCAATTGACCCGAAGTAAATTGATTACGGATAAAGTGATAGTCTAGAGCTAAGTGTTTCTTTCACGAATGAAAAACCGGATTCGCACACAAGTATGTGGCTCCAACATTATCACAATATATCACAGGTGAAATGGGCAAAGAAATACCAAGCTGACGAAGTGAAGAACAAACCCAACGTATCTCAAAAGATGTATTCGCAACCGATCAATATTCAGCCTCCGTGGAGGATCGAGCTATTCCTTTATGCTTCTTTGATGACCAAGAGATATGATGTTTCCCAAAGTAAACAACATAAGAATTCATTTATTTGTAATCATCAGAATCCCTGGCCCATTCCGCATCGGAGTAAGCATGAAGAATACCTCAATTCTGTTTGGTAAATAGAAGACCATGAGAAAGAGTCTCTGCCAAATGCCGTAATACCCGCTTTGCTGCTTGTAGATGATCATTTGTGGGAGTGTGCATAAAATATGAGAGACGGTTGACGGCGTACGAGATATCAGGTCGTGTGAACGCAAAATATTGGAGACTTCCCACGATCATCCCGTAAGTTCCGGGATCGGCTAAGTGAGTACTTGATCGAGCTGTCAGTTTTGGCGTGACAACCATTGGTGTGGCAATTGGTTTCGTCTCAAGCATTCTAGAGCGATGCAAAAGATCAAGAATGTATTTGCGTTGCGTGAGATGGAGACTAGAGGCACTACGAGTTGCTTTAATTCCAAGAAAATAATTCATATGTTCGGGATCTTTTACCGAGAATCGAGTCGCGAGAGTGGTGAGAGTAGTCTGAAGAAGAGCTGAATCATTTCTCGTAATAATGATGTCGTCGACATATATCAACATATATAGCAGACTCGTGCCCTCTTTATGAATAAAAAGAGATGCATCAGCGTACGAATTCACAAACCCAGAGGCAAGAAGATGATTGCTTAGTTCATGAAACCAAGCTCTTGGCACTTGACGGAGTCCATAAAGAGCTTTATAAATCCTGCAAACATGATGAGGATACTCGAGATCAATAAAATTAGGTGGTTGAGAGGTGAACACTTCGTCTTTGAGGGTTCCTTGAAGAAATGCATTATTCGCATCAATCTGTTTGATTGGCCAATCCAGACTGACAGCAATGTTGAGTACTAATCGAATCGTGGTCGTGTTGATCACGGGACTAAAAGTCTCGTTGAAATGAAGCTCAGGTTTTTGTGCGTAACCCTTAGTGACAAGACTTGCCTTGTAGCACCGTGAACTATTTGGAGCATATTTAAGAGCAAACACCCAACGACAGCCTATGACATTTTGATGCGGCTCCGGTGGAACAAGAGAATTGGTTCCATTACGGACAATTTAGTTGAATTCATCAACCATTGCAGAACACCAATTAGTATCAGCTAGTGCGTATGAGACCGAGGTATCAACTGCTGTAGAGAGGAGGCTAGAGCGTATCTTGCATTTGGTTTTGAAATCCCAGTTTTTGACCTTGTCGTCATCTTATGAGTGTTTTGCGGTGCATGTGAAGAAGTCGATACATAGACTGTATTGGATGGTAAAGATGGACCAGTAGTTAGGTCTAGAGATTGGGCTTGAACATCATGTGTAATGTGGGCCTGATTTGCATTATGAATTTGGCCCATCAAAGAAGGCATAGCAGATAAACCAGATAATGTCGGCGATACATGAGATATCAAGTTCTCCTCAGGTGAATATGTGATAGAGTGTGTAAGCGATGAAGAAGACGTCAAGACATGAATGGGAATTGAAGCAACTGGTGTAGTAGATATATTATCAAGACCCGATGTTGAAGACTCGACAGGTGTAGAGGTGGATCTCGTTCCCTGCGAACGACTAGAGGAAGCAAGATTAATGGACGAATGTGAAACATGAATCCAAAAGTGTGGTGGCACCGAATTCGTCATGTATCTAGTTGTAACAGGAGGCAAATGATCAAGATATTGGAAGGGGAATACTTCTTCAATAAAAAGAACATGACGAGAAACATATAATCATTTTTTTGGAAGATGAAGACACAAATAAGCACTTTGTGTTTGACAGTAGCCGATAAAGATACAAGGAACATAGCGTAAGTCAAGCTTGTGAGAGGTATATGGGCGCAACCAGGGAAAACAGTGATAGACAAAAAATTTTAATTTGGAATAGTTTGGTTCTTATGAGAAAAGAAGAGAGTAAGGGGATTTGAAAGCAAGGGCAAAAGAAGGCAAACGATTGATTAGATAGGTAACAGTGGCGAAAGCATAGGACCAGTAGGTGTTGGGTATATGAGAATGATGAAGAAGAGCTAGTCTAGTCTCAACAATATGACAAAGATGTCGCTTGGAAAGACCGTTATGCTCAGGATTATGTGGAGGAGAAGTAAGATGGTTGATACCTGAAGAAGCGAGGAAATCACGAAGAGAAAGAAATTCACCCCCATTATCGGAAAATAAAGTTCCGATTTTGGTTTTGAAAAATTCTCGGTAAGAGCTTGAATAAAGGTTTCTTTAACATGAGATTTGAGTTGAAGTGGATGAAACCAGATATATCGAGTATGATGATCAACAATAATGAGATAATATTTGAACTTGTCATTTGATAAAATAGGTGAAGTCCATAGATCGGTATATAGATATTGAAGAGGACAAGAAGATGAAGTATTTGTTTCATCAAAAGGGAGTTTGTAACTCTTATTTGAAAGGCAATCAACAAAAAAACAAAACAAAAGGTTTAGAAAATATCAGTAACAGGAAGTGAAAACTGAGAAAGAATTGTTCGTAAAAGTTTAAAATGCGGATGACCAAGCGGGGAGTGCCAACCAGAGACATACGTTTTAACAGTAGGTGTTGCAAAGAAGACAGAGGGTCCCGATGTCATAGACGGCCATTCATACAGATCCTCATTTGTACGCCCGCAGAGTAAGGGGTCCCCCGTTTTCAAGTCGTCCACCTGAAAAGAATGTGGAGAGAATTCCACATACACCTGGTTAGTATAACAGAAACGTCTAACAGAGATAAGTCTTTCTGATTCCTGGAACTGTCAACACATTACTATGTTTAAGATTTTTAGTATGTGAAGGAAGAGTAACAGAACCAGTATTTGTAATTTTCAAGGCACTACCATCACCAATGAAGACTTCCTTAGAACCTCCATAAGGCTGTTGCAGAGACAGATTATTCAAATCCGACGTGATGTGGTGTGTTTCACCACTATCAAGAATCCATTGCTGAGAATTGTTACTGGTAGTGAGATTGGCTCTAGGATTCCAGGAATTGGCAGAATATGTCGGAGTTGGCAGCAACCCTCAATGAGAATTCGGTTGAGTATTCCGCTGAAAGGAAGATAATTGAAAGCACCTTTTAGCCGAATGTCCATGAACTCCACAGATATAACAGCGATCATTATATGGTTTGTAAATCCTCTGCTGATTGTTGTAGTGTGGAGTCCGCTGCTGATTGTTGTAGTGTGGAGTCCACTGCTGGTTGTTAAAGACTTGGTGTGAGTTTGACGATTGATGAGAACGCTGACGACTGTTGGTGTAGTTCGCGGTTATTGGAAGGGCAGTGACAGATGGAGTGGCTAGAAGCTTGGCCTCATGATTACGGAGTTTTCATGAAGTTCCGTCAGTGAAGGAGGAGAGTCAAGACTTGCAATCTGGTCGACAACGTTCTTGTATTCTTCAGGAAGACCATCAAGGATAAAATCAATCTTATCTTCATGATCAATTGATTTTCCCAGCAGTGCAAGTTGATCAAAACAAGTGGTGAAACCTTGATAGTATTCATCAACAGATTTGGTGTCTTTTATCCAATTTTTGAGATGTTGTTGGAGTTGTTTAACATGACCACGACTAGGTTTAGTTTAGGTAGATGCAAGAGTTTTCCAGATCTCAGCATCAGTTTTGGTCATGGAGAGAATATGTTGCATAGATTTTGTTTTAGCACCAAGTAGAGCACTATATATAAGTTGATCTTGACGTTTCCAGACTTGAAAATCAAGATTCTCAACAGTAATATTGCCCGTAGTGATTTTCGGAGACGGTACAGAAGAAGGTGTAGATTGAAGATGATGAGCAAGTTTGTAACCCAAAAGTAGAGCATGAACCTGTTTGTGCCACATGAGATAGTTAGAAGTGGACAATTTAGTGATGTTAGACATATTGATGTTGAGAAGAGCAATAGTAGTGATTGGTATTTGATCTGAAGATAGAGGAGTCTCATTAGTGTTGGACATGATTGAATACAGAGGAGAAAGAAGAGTGAGAAGAAAGAGGAGTAGGCGGCTAAAGCAAGGAAAAAAATAGGTAAAGACCTGCTCTAATACCATAAAGGGAATAGAAGTTGTATATTACATATGAGATATACATTACTATATATATATATATATGTGTGTGTGAGACTAGATGGTCAAGTATAGAAATAAGTATAAGTGTTGAACAAGCAATCTACGTAATTGATATAACACTCCATGATTGATACTCCTTAATAGGTCCTCGGTATGATTTCTTCTCAGCTTGTATCGGTTGACTTAAGACTGATACACATTGGTCGATATAGTAGTATCGGACCATGTGTACCGGTTGCCTTAGCCTAGTAAAGTTTCTTTAGGACTTGTATCGGTTGAACCAACCTATACAAGTTGGTCAATACTTCCTCTTAATACTCTTCTTTTGCTCATTTTTGATATTTTTTCATCGGTTTCGACTTCAAACCAGCTCCGCACACCTTAGTCACCTGAAATGTGCAATAATTTGTAAGATGCAACCTATCTAGACTTAAATGCAAGTTAAACAACCTAAAATGCAAGCTAAATCAATGCTAGAAAGCATAAAAAAACAAGGATATCAGTGAGTTGAAAATACTCACCATGAATGTCAAATTTTATTTTAAATCCCATATATACTTTGAGTAAATTTTGTGTGCCAATCATACTGATACATATACATATCAAGGTTACATAAATTATTTAACAAATAATAAAAAAACATATAAAAATATAAACACTAATATTGTTTTTTGGCTAATAATTTTCTGTATGCATGATATTTTGTAAAATTCATCTTGATCGTATGATCTTTTATGCGAAAAACAACACTAAAAATGAATATAATCAGAACATACCATTTTATGTATGAGTTAGATATTTAATGATAACTAGTTTTTAACTCGTGCTATGCGTGGTATAATGTTTTTTTAGCTATAGTTATATTTTATAATCTGACATATATTTGTATGCGACAAATGATGAGATCTGTTGTACTAAATTAAAAAAATTCTTTTTAAAAATATTATAGATATAAGAGAAAATTGAGACGATTTCATGACCCATTTAACCCGTTATGCAACATATATATTAAGATTATTTTGATGTTCGATCTCTGAAAACCATTAATCATGAAAACATTAGTCTTTATCCACTTTGCATAAAAATAATCATTTAGGTTCTAATCCGCCATGCATCATGTATGTAAATAAATTTTTAATTGTTTATATATATTTAAAATTTTAACAATTAAGTTTTGAATATTGTTAATAATTATAACATTTTTGGTAAGTCTTGTTTATGCATTTTGGTGAATATAGTCATTTAATATTTTGGTGAGTTAATAATATATGGATCTTTAAAAATATTGTTAAAAATATCTAGATTTAATACATTTGATAATATATGATACCCATTTCATAATTTGGTAAGTTAACAATGTACATATATTTAACATATGTTAAAAAAGCTACATTTAATACAATTAATATTTTATATATCAATCTCATTGATTAAAAACTTTCTAATTTAGTGTTTGTTTCGCAATTTTAGGGAGAAATTAATTTGTCACTATTTCTCTTCATGATTTTTTTTTGTTTTGTTTTTTTAAATCATTGGCATTTCATGTAAAATTGTACAAATAGAGATTTTTTTTAAGAGAATATTTTCCAATTAGTAATATAGATATCTAAAAATGTATAAAATTAATGATATTTAATTAATATTTAAAAATGCATGATATTAATTAGGGGTGTCAAAATGGGTCATTGTTTTTGGGTCAACCCAACCCAAACCAACCCATTTATCCAAAGGAGTTCAAGTTTTGGGTTCTAATGGTTTTATGGGTCTAATGAGTTAATGGGTTTATTGGATTGGGTTAGAATGGATTGGGTAAAATGGGTTAATGAGTTATCCATAACCAAACCAAA
>OVBE01010664.1:0-14802 GCA_900406425.1 Iberis pinnata
CGGTGAGCTCGGCTTGGAAGTCGAAGTCAACCTCGATCCAGACATCGACGATCAGTCTGATCCGAGTAAAATTGGTGTAACCAAGGGAAAGAACGATCCCGTAAATAGTCGACTCGACTCAGAGCAAGAACCTACAAGAAGCTTCGAGTCCTCTGAAACTCCCCTCGAATCGGATGCAAATAATCCTCCCAACACAGAACATGCTACTGTGACTGAAGGGCAAATACCAGACGGTTCAAGCGAAGAAAATGAAGATTGGAGAACCCCGATCGAGGCATATATAACAACGGGAAAAACCCCAGGAGACAAGTGGAAAGCGCGAAAGTTGAAGATTATAAGTGCACGATTTTGTATGGTTGATGGAGTTCTCTGCAAGCGCAGTGTCGCAGGACCGTACCTCGCATGTGTGAGACCTGAAGAAGCATTGACCATCATCACGAAGGTCCATGAAGGTTTTTGCGGATCGCATTCGCCAGGAAGGACGCTAGTCTTAAAGATTAAACGGTTAGGATATTTCTGGCCAACTATGGTAAAAGAATGTGAAGAATATGCGCGAAGGTGTGAACAATGTCAAAAGCGTGCTTCGTTCATACACCAACCTCCTAAGCAACTTTCTTCCATCTCTTCACCATACCTGTTTATGAGATGGTCGATGGATATCGTTGGACCGCTCCACCCCTCGACTGGGGGGGGGGGGAAGATTCCTCCTAGTTTTGACGGATATCTTTTCTAAAATGATAGAAGCATGAGCCTTAAAAAATGTTACCGAAATGGTAGCACAAAAATTTTTCTGGCGAAACGTGGTTTGTCGTCACGGTTTACCCTACGAGATAGTAATAGACAATGGATCCCAATTCATCTCAAACAAGTTCGAGGCGTTCTGTTCAACATGGAAGATAAGGTTAAGCAAGGCAACACCAAGATACCCTTAAGGAAACGGTCAAGAAGAAGCGGTGAAAAAGACTTTACTTAGTAATCTAAAGAAGAGATTAGGAGCTTTCAAAGGAAGTTGGGCTAGTGAGCTCCACGGTGTACTTTGGGCTTGCCGAACTACACCTAGGAAGACAACCAATGAGACTCCATTCTCCCTCGTGTATGGAATGGAAGCGGTGGTCCCAGCAGAAGCCGCCGTTCCCGGGCTTAGAAGAACAGTTAATACCGTGGATCCTTGTAAGAATGATGAGATGATGATGGACAGCTTTGATCTAATAGACGAAAGGAGGGATCAAGCCTCAGCGAGACTCCAAAACTATCAACAAGCAGTGGCGCGCTACTACAACTCACGGGTAAAGATCCGATGTTTCAACGTCGGCGATCTGGTGCTTCGGCGGGTATTTTCAAACACAGCCGAGTATGGAGCCGGAAAACTAGGCATAAACTGGGAAGGGCCTTACAAAGTGACGAAAGTTGTGCGTTATGGCGTTTACGAGCTGGAGTCCGAAGACGGAGTCAAAGTTCCAAGGTCATGGAATGCAATGAATCTGAAAGCATACTTTTGATTCTAAAGTGTAGGATGACATTGTACTCAATATCATGGTGGCATTTCTGTGTTATGTTTACATCAATAAAGACGTTTATGTATTTTAATTCAAAACTTGCATATGTCTTTAAAAAAAAAAGGAGTTCGGACCGCATTCACGCAAAAAACGGGAACTGAACCTCATAAAAGCTAAAATAAAGGCTAATGTAAAATATACATTGAAAAGCTAAGCAAAAAACTAAAAGCTAAATAAAAAAGCTAAGTTCAAAGCTAAAGCTAATTAAAAAAACGAGTTCACAAATCAGAAATCCACGCTCAAAAGTAGAATGAGCTCGGAAAGAACTCAGACAAAAACCAACAAAAAGGTTGAAGGCCTAAGGGCCGAAATACTAAGAAGGAGTCCGAACTAAGCTCAAGCCATGTTAGAAAGCGGAAAAGAGCATCAATGGAATTCACTAAAAATACGACAAAGAAGTGGTGACCAATTAAAAACATTATGCGAATGGACTAAATTTTAGCTAAGTGTTGTTGATAATGTATGCAAAGACAAGGGAACAAAAAATAATAACAACAACACGCTAAGATTGCACAAATCCATAGAGCAAATCATCAAAGCATTGGGCCATCCCGAGCAAAATGTGATAAGGTCTCAAAAATAACAAAGTAGACTTCGGGTAATCCCGAGCAAAACATAAAAGCATAAAGTATTAGGGACAGCAACATAAGTCCCTAAATACCAAAAGTGAAAATAATAAGATAATCCTAAGCCTGCATAGGATCATCCGCAGAAGCTGCGTGAATCCCCTCTATCATCTCGTCAATCTAGGGACCAAGGTTGGACCCAAACTCGTCAATGGGAGCCAGCGCACCCTCCAAAGGAAGAGACGAACCGCCAACCGCGACGTCGGCAGAAGGAGCAGGCGAGGTCCTAGTAGGAGTGAGAAGCAGCGTAGCAACATGGGAAGAATGCTGAACCTCGGAAGCCGCAGGCGGAGACGTCGAACCTGAAAAGAGCCGCACGAACCCATCTAAGTCTAGATGAGGAACCTTCGCCTCGGCCTTGACGGACGCCTTCCTCGCAACTTCGCTGTCAGTAGCAAGGACCTCGAGCTCAGCCTTGAGATCCGGAATCTCACCCTTGGATATCTCTGTGAGAAGCTCAAAGTTGGCGCTAATCTCACGAAAGTATGCCGAAGAATCGCGAGCAGCATCCCGTGCGGTAATGTGAAGTCTCACCTGCTCAATCCCAGCCCTAGCAATCTCAATAACCGCCCTCTTCGCCTCATCCTTAGCTTGAGCCGAGTCAAGCTCACGAGCGCTAACGAGAGCATTGATGCGTGCTTCTGCCTCCTCGAGATGGGCTACCAAGCTGGCCTTGTCATCCTCGAATGCAAGTTTCTCTTTGTTGAGAGCCACATTGAGGTCCCTGAATGCTTTGTACTTCTCATACATGTCAATGCGCTCATTCTCCACATGCATCACACGAGCTTCCGCGGAGTCCCAAAGGCGCTGGTGCTTCTTGGCCCGCTTCACAATCTCTAAGTCACCATCGCGCTCAAGGTGTAAGGCCTCAAGCTCATAAGTAAGCAAGGCAATCCGATCCTCAGCGGCCTTTAAGCCGGACTGCTTCTTGGCAGCACCTAGCTGACGGCGAAATGAGTCGAGAGTCGTGTTGTACCAACCCAAAGTCTGGAAAAGATAAAAGAAAAAGAGCAAACATTTCAATGTCAAGTATAAAAATGAATAAGGACAAAGTTTTATAAGGCTTACCTCACCGACACTCTTAGAGAGCATCCTGTATTTCTCGTAATCCTCGGCGGGGAGGTCCTGAAGCACTGGGAGCCTGCATCCCTCAAAACAAAATTGGCAGAAAAGATGAGAGGACGAGTCAGGGTTGGCAACGATCGGGTTGTTGGAATTGTATTCGAAGTCCCAATTGTACCTCTGCCTCTTCTCACCGCCTCCCTCTTTCGCAATCTCTGAGGCCTTCCTCTTCAAGGAACCTCGAGGGACTGGATCGCGCACCACGACCCGAGAGGTGTCCTGAAGCGTCGGGAGCACAATGATGGGTCGGCGATCGGAGGGCTTGGCGAGAGCAGAACCACCAGCTTCTGTCATGGGAGCTTTCCTGGCTCTCTTGTCCCCTTTATCCGAGCGGACGGGGGGAGTAGCAGCAGGAACGGGAACAACAGCGGGGCCGTCCTGTGAAGCGACAGCTGTAACCTCGCGAGGAGTCGGCACGCTCACAGGTTGAGCAGTCGCAGCTTTAGCTTTTCTTGCGGCACGGTAAGCAGACATCTCATCGTCTTGAAGGTCGTCGAGAGCTGAAAAGGGAAACCACAACCATAATTGAAAAAGAAAAAAAAAGTTTAGACAATGAAAATCCCCAAGTGTTAGGAAAAACCAACCAGTAAGTTCCTCTGGATGGTAGAAAGATCGTTGAGAGTCAACGTAGTTCTTGAGGCGAAGGTTGACTTAAGAACTCTGGGGCGGTGGAACTTCTCCCAAGCACACTCCTTGCTGCGACAAGTGATCACGAACTCCTCTAAATCGGTAGGAAGCTTGCTCGTACACCCACCCTTCCGAAGTTGCACTACACAAAGAAAAATAAACGCATAAGTATCGAGAGATTTAAAGATAAACTCAAAAACACAAACAAACATAGAAAACTTAAATTCGAGCCGCTACCCGATTCAGGAGACCAAGTCGTAGCAGCTAGATGAGAGAGACGACCAAAAGTCGACTCATTCACTCGAAAATAGAAGTAAGATTATTTCTAATCTTCATCCTTATCCGGTCTTCCGGAGATGATACTGTAATTTTGGTTCGACATCAAATAAAAGAAGTCGTGTTGTTTGGGAGCTTTCCTCACAGCTTCAAGACGAGCGAGGGATTGTATATCAAGATCAAAACCTTTATCTTCTGCAAGGGTTTGCAATCCAACAATTGTGCGAATGATGTTCGGACAAAGTTGCGGCAAAGCAAGCCCAAGAGCATACATATAGCGAATAAGAATCTCAGGCAAGGGGAACGAAAGCATACATTCCCTAAAGCACACCTCATATCCACAACAGAGACCATCCCTAACAATCTTTGGGTTCTCTAAAGGAGACGGAGAGATAAGCTCAACGTCCCTTGAAATATGGCAGTCGTTCCAAAATCCTAACAACCTTTTCGGCGTCAACCTAGAACGAGAATGAGGTCCGAAGAGAGGAAACTTAGTTGGAATAGAGATAGGAGCTTCACTTGTCGCTCTACGAGAGGTGGTGTGCGGAATCGAGCTCGGTAATGGCTCCGAAAGTAAATCTACAAACTAGAGTTTGGCTCAGGCAAGAACCGCGGTAATGGCTCCGGAAGTAAATCTACGAACGGAGGACGTTCACGAATAGGATAGCTCGGCTCGGACGAAGGAGAGACGGGCCATGAGCAATTCAATTATGGAGATGATCCTTGGCTCGGGCTAGAGGAGATGACCTCGGTGTGGTCTGAGCTGTGAGAGAGAAGCAGAGATCTTGGCATGGATTGGAGCTGCTCACGGTCCGACCTCAGAGATGCCAAACCCGACCGAAGAGGTGAAGAGCCCATGATACCTGAATTAGACAAGGGCTTGATTGGTACGAAGCTCGGCTCGGGGCTCGACCGGATAGGACCAAGCGGAGACAAGCTCGGGTCGAGGGTTACTCGGCTCAGGGAATGGACGGACGCGCGGCTTAGGGATCGGAAGGACGCGCGGCTCGGGGATCGGACGGACGCGCGGCTCGAGTTGAAGGTTACTCGGATCAGGGAACATACGGATGCGCGGCCCGAGGATCGGACGGATGCGTGTCTCAAGTCAAGGGTTGCACAGCTCGGGGATCGGGCGGACGCGCTTGGGTCGAGGGTTGCTCGGCTCGGAGATCAGACGAACGCGCGGCTTGGGGATCGGGCGGACACACGGCTTGGGTTGGAGAGTGCTCGGCTCGGGTCGGATGGATAGCCTTTCGACTTGGACGCACTGCTTGGGCCGGATGGAGAGCCCTTCGGCTCGGACGCACGACCCACCAGTGAGGTGCTCGGCTCGGACGTGCAACACGCCGACTCGGGCGAAAGAATTATGGTCTCGTCGGACCCGACATAAGAGAAGAAGAAGAAGAATAGAGAGAAAAGAGGATAAGGAATATTTTCTCAAAAAGTAAAAGGAAATATTTTTTCTTAAAAAAAAGGGAAAAAAACCAACAAATGAAAAGAAAAGAAAGAGAATTAAGATCAAAGATGATCAAATTCTCAAAAAAAATTCGGAACTTGAGAGGGAACCAACAATTCCTAATTTAGGTGAAGAACGACGAAGAACGAAAGAAGAATTGCATGTTTTGATCCATAAAAGACCAAGCCTTGCACCAAAAAACTGTTTTTTGAAGCAAAAAGACCGGAAAACGGATTCAAACAAGCAAAATTTACAAGATTTTTGGGAGAAAATCAAGAACACATAACAACAAACAGAGAGCAAGAGGATAAGGAATATTTTCTCAAAAAGTAAAAGGAAATATTTTTTCTTAAAAAAAGGGAAAAAAACCAACAAATGAAAAGAAAAGAAAGAGAATTAAGATCAANGAATTACCTGGAGATTCTTAAGGAGAACGTGAATGAGGACTTGAAGCTCCCAGAAGTTTGCAATGAGAAGTAGCACAAAACTCATGAAGTGAGTGTTAAGAAGAAGAAGAAGAAGAAGAAAGAAAGAAAGAAGAGATGAGTGGGTGAGAATAGAGAGAAAAGAGGATAAGGAATCTTAAAATATTTTTTTATTTTAAAAAAAGGGAAAAAAACCAACAAATGAAAAGAAAAGAAAGAGAATTAAGATCAAAGATGATCAAATTCTCAAAAAAAATTCGGAACTTGAGAGGGAACCAACAATTCCTAATTGAGGTGAAGAACGAAAGAAGAATTGCATGTTTTGATCCATGAAAGACCCAACCTTGCACCAAAAAACTGTTTTTTGAAGCAAAAAGGTCGAAAAACGGATTCAAACAAGCAAAAGTTACAAGATTTTTGGGAGAAAAATAAGAACACATAACAACAAACAGAGAGCAAAAATTTGCCTAAGGAACAAAAGCAAGAGAATCAAAAGAGAAGTGAGGAGAATGAATTACCTGGAGATTCTTAAGGAGAACGTGAATGAGGACTTGAAGCTCCCAGAAGTAGCACAAAACTCATGAAGTGAGTGTCAAGAAGAAGAAGAAGAAGAAAGAAGAGATGAGTGGGTGAGAATAGAGAGAAAAGAGGATAAGGAATCTTAAAATCTTTTTTTCTTTTAAAAAAAGGGAAAAAAACCAACAAATGAAAAGAAAAGAAAGAGAATTAAGATCAAAGATGATCCAATTCTTAAAAAAAATTTGGAACTTGAGAGGGAACCAAAAATTCCTAATTTAGGTGAAGAACGACGAAGAACAAAAGAAGAATTGCATGTTTTGATCCATAAAAGACCAAGCCTTGCACCAAAAAACTGTTTTTTGAAGCAAAAAGGCAGGAAAACGGATTCAAACAAGCAAAAGTTACAAGATTTTTGGGAGAAAATCAAGAACACATAGCAACAAACAGAAAGCAAAAATTTGCTAAGGAACAAAAGCAAGAGAATCAAAAGAGAAGTGAGGAGAATGAATTACCTAGAGATTCTTAAGGAGAACGTGAATGAGGACTTGAAGCTCCCAGAAGTCTGCAATGAGAAGTAGCACAAAACTCATGAAGTGAGTCTCAAGATGAATATAAATAGGGGCCATGAAGAAGTTAATTCAGATAGGGAGTTAAGGCCCAAATCCTCACTCAAGGAAGTGATTGGCATAGAATCTTGAGAATATGAATTGTCAGCACAAACTACGAGATACTGATTGAAATCCCGTAATGGAAACTTCCATTACGGGATTAGGGGGCAAAATGTGGGAGTGAAGATCCACGCGGGTCGGATCTTCAGAAAAAGGCTCGGGTTGGATATCGTTGTTGGGCTCTCTAGGCCCATCAGCTCTCTCAATGTGGAAATGAAGATCCACTCGGTTCAGATCTTCGGAAAAGGGCTCGGGTCGGATATTGTTGTTGGGATCTCTAGGCCCATCAACTCTCTCACTATATCAATGGGCTCTCCGTCGTCATCACCGGAGAGTGCTTCAGCTCTCTCGTCGCCTCTCCAGAGAGCACTTCAGCTCTCTGGACATCATTACAGAGAGCACTTCAGCTCTCACGTCATCACTTCAGAGAGTGCTTCAGCTCTCCCGTCGCCTCTCCAGAGAGCACTTCAGCTCTCTGAACATCATTACAGAGAGCACTTCAGCTCTCTGGTCATCACTTCAGAGAGTGCTTCAGCTCTCCCGATGTCATCGCCAAAGAGTGCTTCAACTCTCTCGTTGCCTCTCCAGAGAGCACTTCAGCTCTCTAGACATCATTACAGAGAGCACTTCAGCTCTCTGGTCATCACTTTAGAGAGTGCTTTAGCTCTCCTGTCGTCATCACCGGAGAGTGCTTCAGCTCTCTCGTCGTCTCTCCAGAGAGCACTTCAGCTCTCTGGACATCATTACATAGAGCACTTCAGCTCTGTGGTCATCACTTCAGAGAGTGCTTCAGCTCTCCCGTCTTCATCACTGGAGAGTGCTTCAGCTCTCTCGTCGCCTCTCCAGAGAGCACTTCATTCCTCTCACCATGTTCACAAAGAGCACTTCAGCTCTCTCACTATGTCATTGGGCTCTCTGTTAATGGGCTCTCTCAGCCCGTTGACTCGAAATGTGCTTTAGCTCTCTTTGATAATTGGGCTTCTCAAACCCATTTAAAAGATCGCGGCCCATTTAGCGAGCTGAGGAGTTTGACCAGGCACACGACGGAGTCAACAACGAGGATCACGCCAAAGTAACTGCAGGATTGTCTGTTACAAGGAGAATTCAAAGAGAAGATCCGGGCATTGAATGCCATAAATGCAAGCTCATTAAGAGAGTTGAGAGAAGATAAAAGGGAGATGGAGAGCTCTGGAGAAGGGGGTGGAAAATCATTTGTAAAACTCTAGAGAAATCATTTTGTAACTTTGATTGAGAATTCATAAGAAATAAACATATATTTTTCGATTTTCTTTGAGACTTTTATTGATATTTTGGTGTGAGGCGATTTCCGCTCTCACAATGTGTCTTCTTCTAAGTTTGGATTTAGGTGCTATACCTCCATGAACATCTTGAAAATTTCCCACTTTGAAAAAAGTTGTTCGTCAGTTAAGATCTTGTAAAGCATTTGATTATCACCTTCAAAACATATAAGACGGAAACATAATATTCATGTGTGTTGCATTGCCAATAGCAGGCTTTGCAATTCAACTTCTAAAGATGAACATATTGTTCTACTAGATGCTTGTCAGCCGTCTAATATAAACAATTTGAATCTCTAAAGATCCAACCCATCATGAGCCACTGAATTGGCGTTAGAAAATTTGCATTAAAGTTACACTTTATCCACTCTGGCTTTGTTATCTGCCATCTTGAGTGTTGATCACAATTTGATTTTGCACTTGTGCTGCCATTGATTTTTTTCCAAAGATTTGAGTCATCAATTTCCTGTAAATAAATAGTGAAAGGTGGAATCGATATGTGTTGAAATATTTCCTTATTTTGTGTCTTCCGAACTTGCTAGAGTAAGTAAAAAGGTAGCAATAGGATAGAGACGCTTAACTAAACTGATAAAAGTCTAGTAACTGTGATAGCTTGTCTGTAATAGCCCTCTGAGGAACCTACAAGTTAGTGTTTGGAATTGCAACTAATTGCCAAAGAGCCTTTAGTTTCGGGCAAGAAAATAATAGATTATCTATGGGTTCCTTATTTGAACAATTATGAGATTGTTTAGCTTGGATGATGTGTCTTCTTCTAAGTTCGGATTTAGTTGCTATAACTCCATGAATAATCTTCCAAAAAAAGTGTTTTATTATGGGAAAGATATTATGCTTCTATACTCTCTGTAGCAAAACATTCGCGGTTGTAACAATCCTCATGTTCATCATTGCCTCTGTTTGGTGTGAGGCCACATTATAGCTTGTCTTAAATGAATAGTTTCCATTTATAGTATAATACCATCCTAGATAATCATGTGATTGTCGAGATGGTAATTTTATCGATTTAATGAGAATTTTATTATCCTCTGTAACACACTCGGTCAACCTCCGAAGGTCCCATGAATTAGTTACTGGATCAATTAACTCTTTTACCTTAGAGAGATTAAGACCAGAGGCTGATCTTGGATTTGGTGGTCTTGGTAGATCTGTAGGCAGCCAAACATCAGACCAAACTAATACATCATTACCATTAACAATTAAATATGAGAACCCTCTTATCAATAAATTTCTTTCTTGTATAAGTGATCTCCAGCCAAACGATGGTTGGACTACTTCTGTAGCTCGTAAAATTGATTTGTTGTGGAAGTATCAGTCTTTCAAAGTACGAGTTAGTAGACTTTGTGGAAATTAAACAATCCTCCAAATTTACTTTGCAGTAATGCATCATTAATGTTTCCAATGTCTTTTAATCTTAACCCGCCTACGTGTTTTGGTCGGCATAAATGTTTCCAGTTCATCCAGTGTACTGATCTTAATATTTCAGAGTTGTTTAACCACCAAAATCTGGAGACCTCACATTCAATACCAGCACAAACACCTTGAGGCAACTTGAAACAACTCATGGCATAGAGTGCCAATGACATTCATATTGCTTTAAGGAGAGTTTATTTTCCCACTGGTGATAGAAATTTCTTTGACTAATTAGCAGCACGTTACCTGATATGTTCTACAATGTATTGAAACATTTCAATCTTCTTAGCTCCAACTATTTTGGGAGGACCAAAATATTTAGAGTAACCTCCATATATGTGTATATTCATGACTGTCCTTATCCTTTGTCTATTTGCTTCTTGAATTCAATGACCAAAATAAATGCTCGATTTATCTTTGTTTATGACTTGTCTAGACACCAATTCATATTGATGAAAGATTTCGAACAATTGTTTAGCATATTGGTTGTTGGCACGGCAAAAGAAAAGTGTGTCATCCATAAAAAAACAAATGGCTTAATAAAGGTCCTCTCCGACTAATCTGAAGTCCATGAAGGAGTTTGAGCTTAACTGCATGATGGAGCATATGACTCAATGCTTCAGGGCATAGAATGTAAAGATAAGGTTACAATGGGTCTCCATGACGCAGGCCACGTTCTAGAGATAGAAAACCCCTTTGTTCACTATTTATTAACATGGAAAAGGTGACACTTTTAACACAAAACATACCAAGCTATCCATTTAGAATCAAATCCCATGCGGTCCTTACTTTCATGAATAAAATTACATTCTATCTGATCATATGCTTTCGATATATCAGCTTTTACAGCCATATGGCTATGAACACATCTTGACTGGACTCTCAAAGCATATAGAGCTTCATGTTCTACAAGCACATTATCTATGATCTATCTACTTGGTATGAAAGCGCCTTGTTCTTTAGAGATTAAGATTGGTAGATGTTTCTTCAGTCTGTTCACTAAAACCTTGGAGATTACTTTATAGCTCACATTACAAAGCACTATAGGTCAGAATTCAGACATGTGGGATGGAATTGAGACTTTAGGTATGAGACAAATATTTGTATGATTCAAGGCTGGATCAAAGTAACTAGTATTAAAGAATTGAGTAACTTCCTTGACTATCTCATCTTTGATTTTCTCCCAGAATAGTTGATAGAAACTCGCTGTAAACCCGCCAGGTCCTGGGCTTTGGTTGATCAATTAGTAACTTCCTTGACAATCTCATCTTCTATAATTGGTTGTATTATATCATTGTTAATATCTTATGTGACTTACTTCAGAAAATCTTGAAATATGTGATCATAGTTACACATTTGCGTTAAAGATTGAAATAGATCACATAAATAATCAGAAGCTAATGTAGCTAGTTATGCATTTCCTTTAAATTCGGCACCTTGGTCATTGTAGAGCATATGAATCATATTCCAAGTTTGCCTCTGTTTTGTTGAATGAAAGAAATACTTTATATTTATATAACCACGTCTTAGCCATAAATTTCTACTCCATGTCTTCCAGAAAATTTCTTATTGAGCATATACGTTGTTCAATAAACGTCAATAGTGTTGAATTGTGGCTGTACTTTCATTTTTCTTGTGAGCTTCATCAAGTTTTGATTTGTATAAGGCGATATCTTCTTTTAAATTACTTTGATGTCGTCTTTTCCACTTTAAAATGGTTAAACGAACGTAATCTTAAAATCAGACTTGTATCTGGTGGTTTTGATTTTCAATCTTCATTTACGTATCTATTAAAATCTTTACGATTGAATAACCGACTTTCAAATTTAAATTTTTTGGGCATAGTCAGATGAAGTAATAAATCTTGTCAATACCGGCCTATGATCCGAAACTCCAATCTCCAGAAATTCTGCAAAAGACTCATCAAAGGTTTCCAACCATAGCGAATTTACTAAAATTCTATCTAGACAACACTGCACATCAAATCCTCACCTTCTACCCATCCATGAGAATTTATCCCCATTAGCTCGTAAATCAATGAAGTTACAGACTTGAAATAAAGTTTTGAAATTGACAAAACTTCTTTCTGGTCTGCTTCTACCACTAATTTTCTCAGTATTGTTCAGGATTTCGTAGAAATCTCCTACAACTATCCATTCCCCTGATTTAGTACAAACCAATTTTCTAATTTGTCACAAGTTATATATCAATATTCCTGTTGAGGATGGCTATAAACGCACGACAAATATAAACTAAATCCATCGAATTCAATGTTGCAATCAATGGGATTTAAAGATAGACTTAATACATATAAAGAAATATATTGTCTCCACATAACTACTAAACCACCACTTAATCTTAAAGGAGAATCAATCCTAAAATTCCGAAATCTCACATATGAAACTACTTTTGAAATATAGTTTTTCTGCTGCATTATTTCCATGAGGAAAATGATATACATGATTAACTTGCGGGTTAGCTCCTTAAGATGTTGAAGTACCAGGTCATTTCTCAGTCCCCAGAAATTCCAACCGAGTGTCCTCGTGATTCTTGTAGTGGTATTGGGTCCACAGCGCCTCTGTATTGTGTGTCATTGTCATTGATTTCATCTGGGATATTTGGTGCAGTCTCCACCGGATGTATCATGCTAGGCCCAACCTCATTTCATGCTTGCGCTTACGGTAATTGGTTATGGCTATCTCCATACGGTCATTATCTTCATTTTCTTGATTCAATTCGTGCATCATATTGGTTTTGTGGGGATTAATCGCCAATGGGGACATTGGTTGTTGGGTGATATACTCTTCATTAGCCACTTCTTGAATGATAAGCTCGTACTTCTTGAATGATAAGCTCGTGATTGACTTGTTTCATCATCATCATCATCATCATCATCATCATCATCATCATCATCATCATCATGATGTTGGGCTGGTTCTCCGTTCGGTACAAGACAATTTCCTGTATCATGTGTCATAAGACCACAAACCTCACACAAACCATAGAACCTTTCATACCTAGAAGTCAATAGAGTGTTAATTGGAATATCATGTCCATCGTTTCTTCAGAGGAAAACATTAACTAGAATCTTCTTCCTTCTAGGATACGGCCACAAACTACCAATACTTGTCCCCATTTCCTTGGAAGGTTGATAATGATGGAGCGGATGCTTTGTTTGCGAGGCATGAGAGGAATTTTTCATACCTCGAAGTCAATAGAGTGTTAACTCCGGAAAAAAATTGAAAATGCCTCTGAGACTCTAAAGGGTGATCCTCATGCCAACCAATGCGTACTCGAACATACGTTATATGAGTTTCAAATGCTTGATTGAATTCCACATCCAACACCTAACCCAATGCATGCGCATTATGTTCAATCACGTCGTAGTTGTGGTGTTGGAGAGGTATACCTCGTATTTGAATCCAAAAGGGGATAAAGTTCATAGTATTCATGTCAAAGCCAGGGAACCACCATTGAATGACAAGCATTATGTTAGAGAAATCCCACATACCCCATTGCAATACCATGTACATCGTTTCTTCAGAGGACAACATTAACTGAAATCTTCTTCCTTCTAGGATACGGCCACAAACTACCCATATTTGTCCCCGATTTATTGGAAGGTTGATAATGATGGAGCGGATGCTTTTTTTGCGAGGCGTGAGAGGAATCTTTCATACCTAAAAGTCAATGGAGTATTGACTCCGGAAAAAAAATTGACAATGCCTCTGAAACTTCAAAGGGTGATCCTCATGCCAACTAATGCATACTCAGACATACTCTAGATGAGTTTCAAGCGCTTGACTGAATTCCACATCCAACACCTGACCTAATGCATGCATAATATGTTCATTCACGCCGTATTTGTAGTGTTGGAAAGGTATACCTTGTATTTCAATCCAAAAGGGGATAAAGTTCAGAGTAGTCATGTCAAAGCCAGGGAACCACCATTGAATGACAAGAATTTTGTTAGAGAAATCCCACAGAGCCAGTTGCAATACCATGTCCATCGCTTCTTCATAGGAGAAAATTAACTGGAATCTTCTTCCTTCTAGGATACAACCACAAACTACCCATACTTGTCCCCAATTCCTTGGAAGGTTGAGAATGATGGAGCGGATGCTTTAATTGCAAGGCATGAGAGGAATCTTTCATACTTGAATGTCATTAGAGTATTGACTCCGAAAAAAAAAAAAAAAATGCCTCTGAAACTTCAAAGGGTGATCCTCATGCCAACTAATGCGTACTCAGACATACTCTAGATGAGTTTCAAGCGCTTGATTGAATTCCACATCCAACACCTGACCCAATGCATGCACATTATGTTCAATCACGCCGTAGTTGTGGTGTTGGAGAGGTATACCTCGTATTTGAATCCAAAAGGGGATAAAGTTAAGAGTATTCATGTCAAAGCCAGGGACCCACCATTGAATGACAAGCATTCTGCTAGAGAAAGCCCACAGACCTTGTTGCATACCATGTCCATCGTTTCTTCAGAGGAGAACATTAACTGAAATCTTCTTCCTTCTAGGATACGGCCACAAAGTACCCATACTTGTTCCAAATTCCTTGGAAGGTTGATAATGATGGAGCATATGCTTTTTTGCGAGGTGTGGGAGGAATCTTTCATACCTGAAAGTCAATAGAGTATTGACTCTGGAAAAAAAATTGAAAATGCCTCTGAAACTTTAAAGGG
This sequence comes from Iberis pinnata, assembly GCA_900406425.1. Classification (NCBI taxonomy): domain Eukaryota; kingdom Viridiplantae; phylum Streptophyta; class Magnoliopsida; order Brassicales; family Brassicaceae; genus Iberis; species Iberis pinnata. The sequence goes on from OVBE01010664.1 coordinate 14,698, forward strand.
TGATCCTCATGCGTACTCGGACATACTCTAGATGAGTTTTAAGCGCTTGATTCAATTCCACATCCAACACCTGACCCAATGCATGCACATTATGTTCGATCACAC
>OVBE01010665.1:0-14799 GCA_900406425.1 Iberis pinnata
AACTAATTAACTAAAGGGCATAAAAGGGTTTAATAAAACTAATAACCAACCTAATAATCATAGTTTATGCTATTCTTACTGTAGTTAAATCATATTTAACGTCTGTTAACGATTTCGTAGTAAACTTGCAATTTTAAAAAGTTCATGAGTTTATAAGGTCTCCGAAATTAGTGTGAGTATTAAATTGGGAACGTCAAAAGTTGGTGTATTAAAGAGACAAAAAAAATTAAGTTTGTGTATTTTTAAGCTTTTTTCCCCTTTTAAAATTCAAATAAGTGACAAAATGTATACACCTTTATATTTATTGTATTTTAGTCAAAGAAAATCATATCACAAAAAAAAAGAATATATACTCATAAATAATAAAAATATAACAAAAGTTTGAATTAAGACTAAATAAATAAAAACATCGGAAAATAACATAATCGTATTCTTCTTCGATTTTATATTTTTGATGCAAGTTTTTCACTAAATAAGAACCATTCAACTAGTCTTAAAATAATAGAAGATTAAACTAATATATTTATTTTGATTTTCAAAAAGTTAAAACTACTTATTGTTTTTTTATTTTTTGGATCAAACTACTACTTATTGTATAGACCTATGATATGGATATAAAGTTTAGATGAGATATATTGGGAATCCAATCAACCAACCAAAGGAATCATTCTTATCCTATGCTTTTAAAAAAATATAATATATAAAATCAAATGAAGATATTTATAATATGATTGTATGATTAGTTAGTGTAAGAGAAGCATAATCCAAAATTTTGTGAGCTAAAGCCAAAGGCAAGTTGGCCTAATGGTTAGCTTTGAATTATTGAAAACTTTGACCATATAAGTTTGGTCACATATCAACTAAACTCAATATTTTGAGAAAATGTAAGAATGAGTTAACTCATAACTAAAAAATTTAAAGATGTAAATCAATACTTTTAATATGATGAAGTTAACATCTGTTTATATAATAATCTGATCTAACTTGTTAGACTTCATCTTCTTTCTAACTCGAGCTTAATGGGCCGAACTTGATTACCACCAAGCCTTTATATGGGCCAGATCCATGTTTAAATATACAGTATAGTGAGAAAAACGTTGTCGTTAAAAAACTTAAAGCGACAATTTTATGTCAAAAATATCATTCTATTCATTAAAACGAAAACGTAGATATGAGGCTTACAGGGCCAGTTCTGAAATTTTAAAAAATTTCATAGACCGCAATCTACAACAAAAAAATAGGCCAAAATTTTATTATTTTTCAAAAAAAGGGTTTGTTTTCTTAACTAAACTTTTAAAAACTAAAAAAGGCTGCAAGCTCATGTTTGTTCAGCTTGGCCTCAGGACCGACTCTAGAAGCTTAACATGGTTTATTATGTATAATGATATTGTTTTGACAAAAGAATTATTATTTTAATTTTGTTAGACAACAACGTTTATTTCAAATACCAATATATTGTCCATATCATTATTTGAATCATCCCCGTTAACATATGGGTTCACGCCGTAATAGTCAATGCATTTATAAAAGAAAACTTTGTAGTGGGGTTATGAAAATTCAAAAATTAACGAGTGCAACACGGTCCATATATGCAAGTATAAATTTGCTAACTAGCATTATGTATGGGCACGAATAAACCATTTTACCGATATGTATCCCATCACCAACACTTGTGTAATTATATTAGAATAATGCGAAGAGGCAGACTACTACAAAATAGTTTGGAAAAATGGCATGTGAGGTCTCATGTCTGGATTTAAATAACACTCAAGTTGATTTGTTTACTAATTTAAAGTGCTCTTAAAGCTAATCTCCATCTTTAGCCGACAAACTATTTCATGTTTTATTTATATACGTATACATTTTTCACTCGGAATATTCTCTTGTATTAATCCTAAATAAACCAATCACCGTAGTCTAAATTATCGTATGATAGTCACTTTTGCATCTAATTGCATCAACTAGAGTTTAAACTCTGCCTCTTTCAGTTGGGAGAGAACTATCTAGACATTAAGATATGACGACAAAAAAAACTATATAATTTTTATAAAAACCATAATTACTATATCTAATATACTCAAGAAAAATTATATTATAAAATATGAATGGTTAAGAATTTAAAATTTTCGCTTAAAACATTATTTAGAAAAAAAATAAAATATAATTTATAGTAAAATAGAAGGAATATAAATTAATGTTTAATTAAACATGCGCGTTACTAATTATGAAATAGATTTTTTTTTCTTTGTTAGTATTTTTCTTCGGTTTTATATTTTTGATGCAAGTTCCTTCGCCATATAAGATAGGCTTGGGCATGGTGCGATCAATCATAAAAATTGAATATTTGTTATTTGCTTTATTTTTGACGGTTATCTAATTTAGGGATTTTTTTTGCTCATGAAAAACACGGATATCCGGATTTACAGATATTCTTGAATTTTACAGATATTTGCGGATATCCGGTTTTCTCATTTTAATTCAACTAATATCCAAAAAATATTAATAACTTATATACAAATTATACTTTATTTATGTTAAATTATCAAATAAATAGTAATAATTAAAATCAACTAGCTTTTAGATAAAATATTAAACAAAAGGTCAAAAGTTAGACATACATATTGGAAAACGACTGTTTCATTTTTGTAAAAAGTGAAGAGCATCGCAAAAAATCTCTTCTTCTACTATAATGTAAACCATTTTATCATTTCCAACATTAGTATTTATCATTTCATATGAACTTTTACACCTATCATTTCCGTTTATGTTTTTCCTTTTAAGTTTTTTATTTATTCAGTATGTAATAAACATATAAATTTATATGGTCTGATATGTATATATGTAGTATATATGCAATATACGTAGCCAATTGGATATTCGGTCTTTTGAACTTTAGTATTTGCTATTTAATTTGGTTTATACATATAATTAATTTTAGTATTTGCTTTGCTTTGAATAGCTACGAATATTCGAACTTTTCGATTCGGATCGAGACATATATCAAATCGGATCTCATATAACGGATAATTTGCCCATTCAAGTGGTCTTAGAATAATAAAAGATTATATTAATTCTGATAAAAAGTTAAAACTACTAATTGCCTATACCTATTATATGGATATAAAGATTAGATGAGATATATTGGGAATCCAATCAACCAACCAAAAGAATCATTCTTATTCGATGCTTTTTAAAATAATATATAAAACTAAATTAAGATATATTATAATCTGATTGTATGATTAGTTAGAGTAAGAGAAGCATAATCCAGAAGTTTGTTCACCTTGTCTATTTGACTACACTTAGTGAAATTGCAAGATAAATATAAAGGTAGGTTGGAATCAGGACCGGCTCAAAAATATTATGGGTTCTTGGAAAAAATATAATTTTTAGGTTTTATAATTTTTATTTATAGAAAAAGCTACGTAACACTACTAAAAATTTATGTGTTAGATTTCAACAGTAGAATTTATTCAAAAACTTAAAATATATATATATATATATATATTTCTAAAATTTTTAATTACTATTTAAAAATTATATATCTAATTTTTAAAAAAATATATTTAAAAATACCCATAAATCAATAAAACACTGGTCGAGATCCCGGGACGATCGCACTCTCTGCCCTCCAGTATGAGCTGGCCCTGGGCCTAATGGTTAGCTTTATATTATCGAAAACGTGATAAACGTAAGAATTTTAGAAATTACGTCTTCGATTAACGTTAGAAAAAATCTGATATCTTAGTTTAAAATGGTTAAATCGCATTTTAGAGGATATACAAGTCTAAGATCCATTACATTACAAAATATAGCTATACAAAATAAGAGCAGTCACATAATATATGTGTGGCAGAAGTTAATAATTCTATGATCTTTGGATAAATAGTGCTTGTTTCTTCTATGAACTAATATAAGGTTTTCCATTTTTGTGATCATACAAGTATGTTTTTTTTTTTTGTCATATCCGATTTAAAGATATGTTAATACAAAAAAAATTGTGCTTTCTGTAGTATAGAAAAAGAATAGACCGTAAAAAGTTCCTTAAAAAATTGTCCAATTAATTTTCGATCCAAATCCAGACTTATGTAGTATCAAGATACTCAATTGTGGTTTAGATTGGTTTAGGTTGATTATCTTGTATAGATTAATTATTTATGGTTTAGTAATTGAGGTTGCTATATAAATACTCAGTTGTAACAATTTTTATCAATCAATGAAACAGAAACTTATTTACTCGATTGTTTCTATTATGGTATCAGAGCCCATGATATTTCGCAAATGTGTTTCGTCAAACAAATTTTATTTCTTCTTCTTCGATCTTGATTTTTCTTTCAATTTCACAAATCGATCATTTTCTTGAGCTATTTTCCGTCTCCTTGAGCTGGTAACATATTTAAATTAGCTTCAAATGGCGAAAAATGGAAGAAAACTCTGTAATCGAAACTCTAACATCAAATCGGGAAATCCAAGCATTGTGAATCACGAAACATCGGCAGAAACTGATGAATCTATCCATGGATCTCCAAATAAAAGATTGTCAGCTCCTTGGAAGAATCATCGAGGTTTGGATTCTCGTTATGATGATATAGAGTCTTTCGATAGCATTCATAGTCCTTACTTTCTTCACTCAGCGGATCATCCTGGACTAATTATAGTTTTATATATACTAGATGGATCTAACTATAATCAGTGGTTTATATCTATGACCGATAGTCTTGATGCGAAGAATAAACTTTAGTTTTGTAGATGGAACATTACCAAGACCTATGGAAACTGATGCTATGTTCAAGATCTGGCGTAGGTGCAATAGCTTGGTTAAATCTTGGTTGTTAAATGTAATTACTAAGGATATCTATGATACTGTTCTGTATTACAAAGATGCTGCAAAAGTTTGGACTATCTTAGAGAGAATATTTCGAGTTACAAATCTACCTAGAAGGTATCAACTTGAACAAATGATTATGACTTTGAGTCAAGGATCATTGGATTTGTATGCTTACTATACAAAGAAGAAAAAACTGTGGGTATAGTAGGCTAGTACGAAATATGGTTCTACATGTTCTTGAAATTGTGGTAAGGTTCAAGATTTGATAGAAGATGCAGAAGACAACAAGATTATACAGTTTTTGAAGGGACTTCATGATAAATTCTCTAATATCATAGATCAAATACTTAACATAAAGCCTCGTCCAACAATCACTGATATCTATAATACGTTGGATCAAGATGAAAGTCAAAGAACATGAGGAATAATACATTCATCTGTTAGTCATCCTGCAGCTTTCCAAGTTTCAACTACTGATACAGTTACTGGTTCTGTCTCTCTCGCACAAGGAACTCAAAAGATCAAGCCTACATGTTCTCATTATAGAAAACAAGACGATGAAATAGATAGTGCATGTCATACTTAATGATTACTTTTTCGTGAACTATAGTGTATGTCATACTTAATGATTATTTTTTCGTGAACTCACTTTTGAAGCTTACTAAACAACACTCACATTATCTAAGTTTGTAAATCTTGTTCTCATACTCTAAAAATTAGCTCTCAAGTACCTCGTACCGACACATTGTCAGGTTACCAAGTAAAATTTATAACGTGTACAAATTATTTGTCCTAGACTTTATTTTCAAGAAACCCCCCCCCCCCCCCCNCACACACCAATTATCTTCTCACTATTTATTATAAATTCCTAAAAAAACTAATAATGTTCTAAAAGCTGCAGGAAAAGTAACAACATCCCAAAAAATATAATCAACTTAAACTTGGTCATCTACCAAAATAAAAATCTTTGATTTATCTGTTTTGGCCATAAATCCCTAATATTGTTTACTAATTTTATTAAGCAACTAATTCCCCAACTTTTTTTAATTAGGGTAAGCCAAATTAAGACAAGTCAACATGAAAGTTGAGGATTGAGATATCTAATGGAGTAGTTAATTATCTTTTAATATAGCAATTGAGTTAGACAATTATCAAAGAAACTTCATTGGTTTTAGTAACTTATTTAGATTTGAAAATAAGAAAAACGAATGGTTCTAAAGGAATGTCTTAAATTAGATACAAATCTAGCTCCTTATATATACCTATACTTTTCTTCTAAGATTTGAAGGCAACAATTTGTTTTGAAATATATCTAACATGACTAAATCTATTCAACTCTTTGTCACTGTTCTGACAATTTTCGCCATCCTCCTTACAGGTTTGTGTTTACGGAATTGCCTATATATATTATAATATATATGTTGTACAACCGCATGAGATTTCGGTTCTTTGGTTCCTAAATTCTAATATCCAATGGATACTTTTCTAATATTCGATTGCTTTCGATTCAGTTCTTGTCGGTTTCGGTTTGGTTCAGTTCTATGTTAAAGAAACCGGAAAACAACCGAAATTTTTGGTTCTAAATCGGTTCCGGGTATTTCAGACTGAAATACCAAAAATACCCAAAATTTCCGGTTCTAAGTCGGTTCCGGGTATTTCCAGACTCTAAATACCAAAAACAAAATACTCGAAAACACAAAAATTACCCGAAAAAAAACTAAAATACCCGAAAAAATTTAAGACTAAAATACCCGTAAGTACCCGAATATACAAAGATTATCCGAATAAAAATAAAAATTAAAAACTATCCAAAGAAAAACTAAAGTACCCGAAATATATAGTAGGTACATTATATGTTTCTAGTATTCTGTTCTATCCATCGGTTCTCGGTTCTTGGTTCTCGGTTCTCGGTTCTCGGTTCGGTTCCGATTCTTACCTGATACCCATGGTTTTTCATCTCAGAAACCATCGAGTATTTTTGGGTGGAACCAGAACCGTTTTTTTTGGTTTTTTGGTTCTTTGGTTATAGTATATCTTTGTTATTTTAAATTTTAATTGTATTGTAGGTCGGGTGGTAATGGGACAAAGCTTATTGAGAAAAACAACTTGTCATGAACTTTTTAAAGGAACATCATGTGACCCTCAAAAGTGTAAATCTGATTGTACACTCTTCAAGAGTGATGGGGTCGGTACTTGCATTCTAGCATATGATAATTTTCGCAGATGCCTCTGCGACTATACTTGCTATCTATGAAGCACGTACGTGGACGCAACAATGGAAACGCCTGAAAAAAAACCTAATAAATGGCCATTGGCCGTTTCTAATTTTACTTAATAACACGATTCTAAATTTTGAGTCTGGTTATAAGTATAAAGGGCATGGTTTCCAATTTTAAGAATCATACTTTTCTTTTGTTTCTTTTCATCTTAGTTGGAGTCTTCAACTATGTAATTGTTATTAAACTATGGTATTTGTGTTTGTTGTTGTTGTGAGTCTGTATGTTTATAACTTATGTATATTGTTATCTTATATTTTTATTGACGTATCTATGCCGTCATACATACCCTATTTGAAAATGTTAATTTACCGTTTTTCTTTTTGATAATAGTTTTATGTATAAATGTAACTAGATTACAAAATTCCATCCCACAACACAAAACACAAAACAGTAAAACATATAAACCCAACCCACCAAATCTAGATGAACTTCCCAGAGCCCAATTCTGAACCGGCCCAAAAACTCAAGAAAAATCCTAGAATTCAGGAGAAAAACCCTCTTAGATTCACCGCGCCGCCGACAACTGCGGACTCGCCGAAGTTTTACCTCCAACGACCCGGTGACACAAAACCGAGACCGCGCTGCTCCGCCATCCACGCATGGCTTCAAATCTTGGCAAAAAGAAAAAATTGGTAGACGATGAACGCTTACTCGTCTGAGTTCTTCTTAGCTAGCTATTACCCTTAATTCAAATTGAAATTTTTCGTATTGCAACTTTCAAGAACATTGTTGAATCTAGGATCGTCGATCCGAAGTTGTTGGTTCGTATTTGATAAAGAGAATTACGACTTAGACAGTGAGGGGCGCGTCGACAAGTCCGACGTACTTAAATGGTTTACGAAAGAACTAAGATCGACAAAAAGCTATAAGGAAAAACTCAGGTCGTCGATACGCTTATAGAGAAACTCAGGTCGTTGATAAGGGGTCTGAATTCTCTCTAAAGCTTTCTCTCTCTATTTTCCAACCCCTTTTTGCTTGGGGTTTCTCCTTATTTATACTTGTTTTGTCATCATTGCGGGCAGTTAACTAGGCATCCTGTTCATCCGGTGAGTCAGCTCGTAGGTCACTGTTCGCCAAGCGAGAAGGAGTTTAGGTGTACTGTTTCTTCGGCGGTCCCACTCGCCTCGTCGACTCGGCGAGATGGGCCGTGCTTCGATGGGTCGCGCTTCGACGGATCTTATCATGGGCTTGGTCCTATTAGGCCTGGGGAATCAAACCCATATCCTACAATAAGTCCCCCCTAGTTCGACGAGACCAATGTATGTGCGGGTCGTCGGACATAGTGTGTCTTTTTGGCCCCAATCGGACCAAATCAAGCTTTCGTTTGCTTCGTCGTTATCCAAGCGCGGCCTAGAATGATGAGCTGGTATTTATAACGGTTGGCACAGATATCGAGGGCAGTTGGCTTCGTGGAAAATTTATTGCTTCCTGGTCACCCGTCATGTCGCCAGTTCATCTGCCGGTTACCCTCTTTGATTGTTTCTTCGTCTCCCGGTAAAACTTACCTGGGACGCTTCGACTTCCGGTCACTTCTCTATATATACCCCTTAGTTTCTTTATTATTTTCACTTCGCATTCTTGACCAAGGTATCTTCTTTGCTCTCCCTTCTCTCGACTTTCTCTCTCTAGTTTTTGATTATTTTTCTTATACCGACGCGATGGGCTGCGATCTTATGAATCTTGAGATGGGTAGTGGTACTAGTGCGTCTGAAGAAGCGTCGTCGAGCCTCAAGATTGAGTCCTCTGCAGGCGAGTCACCTCGTCAATCCGACCCTACGACTAGCACGTCGTCGGGTGATGTTAGGGCCAAGAAATCTGAAGCAGAGCCATCAGAGTGGCGGAATCAGATTGCGAACTAGAGGTCGTCTCCTTCCGATCCCATCGATATGATTCTGCTGTTGGCGAGGCAAAGGGTCCGAACTGATACCGCGCAAGACGATCTGATTGATACGATCCCTCTCAATGTGAGGACAAGGGTACTTGCGGAGAGACGCGTTGAGGCGTGGTTTGCGAGGGAAATCCCCTTGAGTGGGGGCACGATGCGGGATGTCGCGACCCCTACTATAGAGTCATTTGTTCCTCGGCAAGACGGGGAAGGTTCGTCTGCTGCTCTGCCTGCGGATATCGACGAGATGAGTGGGGTCGAGACTTCGACAATGACCAGGGCGCGCCTTTTGAAGATGTCGAGGCAGTGCGACTTCGCGGATCCTAACCTGGTATTTAGGATCCCGGGTCCCAGAGAGAGACCGTGGGAGCCCCCGCGAGGTTACTTTGCCGTGTTCGAGGATTATTTCAGCGATGCCCGTTTGTGGTTTCCTCTCCCGAAAGTCTTCGTCTCTTATTGTGCAAGGCATCGGATGAGTATTTCCCATATTATAGTTGCGTCATTCCGCACACTGGTTGGGATGTTGGTCTTAGCCGCGGAGGTCGGCGTCGACATCCGTGGGAAGTTTTTTGCAGACGCGACGCGATTCTCTCCTAATACGAGGGTGATTGACAAGGTTCGTTACCCGACGGGGATGTTCTATGTTTCATGGAAGAATCAGTACATGATCGTAGGTGGGATGCCGAGGAAGATATGGGATTGGCAACGCCGATGGTTCTTTGTGAAGGTCAACGAGGCGTCCGTCCCACCATGCGCCTACGATTATTCCATGAAATGGAATATGTGTATTGGTAGAGCTTCACGTTATCTCTTTGTTTTCTTCAGTTCGTACTAACCAATTCGTCGTTTATTTCAGATCGTCCCCTGCCTATCAAGAAGTTTTCCTCCGGCTTCTTCGACAACATTAGGAAGATACAAGTGTTGGGATTGACGCAGTGGGAAGATATTACTCGCAAGAAGATCAGCGAACGGCGGTCGATTTTTGCTAGAGGTTTGTCCGATAATTGCGTCTATCACGTGCATCGTTGCTAATTCGTCTTTTCAGTTGATTGGGATCGTTGCCCTGTACCTCGTCTGACGAACATGGCATCATCATTTGTTGAAGAGTTGAGAGTTGTGGCTCTAAAGAAATAAGTTGAAGTTGTTGCGAAGCTATTGGTAATAATAGAGATGGAAGTTTGAAGAGCGATCGAGGATATATAGGATGTTAAGGATAGAATTAGAAAATAAACTTCTAGTACCTTTAGATTTTGTATCCAATATTCGTGGGATTTTTAGCTTTATCCACACATAATTTATTTTGTATAAAATCTTATATTTAATTTACTTTTCTACTATTAGTCTTTTTTTTCAAAAATACCGTTACATTAGTTGTTCCAAATAACACCACAAAATAAGTTATAAAAAAACAAAATTGACACTAAATTTTAGAAATTGCTACTAGGTTTTAAGAAAATAGTTGAATCGACAAAAAAATTTCCTTCATAAATCCAAAAATTCATAGAAAAATTGGAGTTGGCGAGTATGTTTTCCGGTTTAATACATCAATTCAGTTTCTTAGGTACCCGATCAGGTATCGAGTCAGATCGGATTCACATCTGTTATCTGGAAGACAATAGCCTAAAACCCGTTTGGGTAATTGAATTGGTTCGGATTTCAGATTTCAAGAGATATACCTAAGCCTAGTTGCTATATTCGAGTCAGATCGGATTCGCATCTGTTATATGGAAGACATTAGCCTAAAACTCGTTTGGGTAATTGAATTGGTTCGGATTTCAGATTTCAAGAAATATACCTAAACCTAGTTGCTATAGACTACCGATTTTGTATTCGTCTTTGAAATTAATCGGAAAAACATCATATAGAAGAAAAAAAAGACTAGCGTAGCTCAAAATCTTAATGGTCGATCTTATAGACTACCGATCTTGTGGTTTCTGTGTTCATAGATGTAGAAACACAACCGAATTTCTAAAAGATCATCCCCATGTATTTAGTGGAATTGTTCTTTGAAAAATTTATTTTAATGACATTACATGTAATAATATTCATTCAAATGGTTTCTTAAAAAAAATAGGATTTTCCTTTAAAAGTAAAGATTGCTAAATAAATTATTTTATTGGGTTTTCAATAGAATTTGCAACATACTTTATGAAACAAATTTAAGCGCAATTCAAATATCCAATTATATTTCATATATTTTCGTAATTCGTTTTTATATATAAATTTAAAAATATTATTCTTGTTTACTTTCAATAAATACAGTTATTAAAATATTATAAATAAACATTAATATATAATTTTTAAAGAAAATTAAATAAATTAATATATATCTAACATTCAAATTTCTTATAAAAGCATCAAAATCATAAAACAAAAAATCTAAAATCAACATTCATGGCCTATATATCATAAAAATGACACATATGATAAAGAGTATGAGAAGACACAAAAGTTTCTTCCTTGTCCTAGTGGAACATGAAGAGCATTTGTAATGATTAATAACTTGTGCTTTGGCCTGTGTGATGTTCACACACTTTCCATGGAACCATTGCCAACACACATCACAACGAATATTGATGAACTTATGGTCCTTATAGTTTTCTCCACACACTCCACAGTGGAGAGCTTGAGGCTTGTAGATCTTTTCCAATATTAATTGTGGTTTGGTCAATTCTTCATAGAGTGTTGGAACACTGTTTATGAATTTTATTAGACGGTTCCTGTTGGATCATACAATATTAGTTAGTTAGGGATCTATAGAAACTTGATTAACCAAAAGATAGTAGTAGATAGGGGTGGGCGTTCCGACTTTGGTTCGGGTTCGGTTCGGATAATTCGGATTTCAGATCATTCGGTTAGGGGCATATAGGAACCGTTCGGGTTATTTAAAATTCGGTTCGGATTCGATTCGGATCCATTGGAGTTCGGATCGGTTTTTTCATTTTTTATTAGGATCTGAAATACAACTGAAACTCCAAATTATCTGAACAACTAAGCTAAAATCCAAGTTGATCGTATCAAAAATCTAAAATATTGGAAAAAAATCCATAAATATCCTAGTTACCTTACTAAAAACCTATTTTTCTACATAAAATCCAACTATCTGATCATAATTACATATATAGTCATATATATACGAATTTTTCGGTTATACTTTTGGGTTTCGGTTTGGTTCGGGTTCGGATTCGGTTTTTCGGATTGAGATATATAGGAACCGTTCGGGTTATTTGGAAGAACTTTTTAGTTTCGGTTTCAGTTTCTGGGTTCGGTTTCGGTTCAGATTTCGGATTTCAGTTTATATGTCCAGCCCTAGAAGTAGACTCGTGCTTAAATATAAAACTAAAAGCCAAACAAGAAGATAAGCATCAATTAATCAATCAATGCAGATAAATTTCATCGTACCTGTCATTGTGAGTAAGATTAAAGTGAGAGAACACAGACACAAAGATTAACCAAGTATCACTATGGCCAGCAATAAACGTGAGCCAATCTTTACACTCCATGTCATCTCTTATTACATTAATTCCACGCTTTGGTATATCATTAATAAACAAATTTAAAGGGTGATCATTTTCAACATAATACTTCAATTCCCATGTACCATTTGAGTGTCCGTATAAACACATATAATCATCGTCTAAAAAGAAAAAAAGAAGCATAATGTTCAACCATTGAATACAATTAGTAGAGAGTAGGGTTGGGCATTCAGATTTCGGTTCTGTTTCGGTTTTTGATTTTTTCGGTTTGAGATATATAAAATAGGTTTGGTTATTTAGTCTAAATCGGTTCGGATCGGTTTTAAAAATTTCGGTTTTAGTATTTTTTACATAATCCATTTTGTATTCGAAAAAACCGAAAAAATCAGAAAACACATGTAAAACCAACAACATAGACTTTTTAAGTCTCTAAATTCTAATACAACAACAAAAGAGAAACAAAATGTAAAGATACACAAACATAAAAACCAACAAAATGATAAGTGTGGGATAAAACAGAAAGGCGACTCTCCTCTTAGATTAGAGATTTAGGGTTAATTTTTTTCCGTTTTGATTTTGTTATCCGAAATTAATTCAGTTCGGATCGGTTTATTGCAAAAACCGAAAATTGTAAAAATAAAAATCCGAATATCAGGTTTTCTCTTATGAAAATAAGTTTCGGATTCATTTTTCCGGTTCGGTTTCGGTTTTATTATGCCCAGACCTAGTAAAGAGAGATAAGAGATCATTATACCTGGATCACAAGCAGCGTAAAGATACTCAACATCTGTAAAAAAATAGCAAAAAATAAAGTGAATAAAGATCCAAAAGAGTCGAAATCAAAGGAAAAACAAAAACAACTTAGTGTGATTGTGACTACCTGAGGTAAGAGCTTTAAGGATACCAGAACGACGATTAATATAATCACTAAAGACATCTTCCATTGGTTACAAACTTTTAATATCAATCGTCGTGTGTATCAATAGCAGAGAGGGAGTTTCCAAGAAAAGATGGAAGGAAGAATTTATATACTAGAGACTATAGAGATACGGTTACCATATTTTCTGCACCATATTCGCTATATATTTTTAAAAAATAGATATTATGTTTATCTTTTTCTTTTCTTTTACAAGATATATTATGTTTATCCCATCCTCTCTTTATATTGTTCTCTAATGTAGGGGTGAAATTACTATCCGGAATTCGAGATTCGATCCAGATGCCGTCCGAATCCGCTCCGAAATTTTGGATATCCGAGGAGCCCGGAACCAGATCCGGATATTAAAATTTGTAAGTCTGGATATCGGGATCTGATCCAGATCCGACCTATATATTAAATAAAATTAAAATATATATTATGAGATTTTATATTTTATAACATATAAAATTATGTTATTTTGGTAAAAACATATATATATATTTATTTATTTATTTATTTTTAAAAATATATATAAATATTATTTTCTTTAAAAATAAACTTAAATATAAGTTTATAATCAATTTTTATATTTTTGTCGATTTTTTTATATAAAAAATTGGTTTTTTTATAATAAGTTTAAGTTTTCTTAAAAAAAATCAGTTTTTTTATTGTTTAGTATTAGCTTCGGATCCGGATACCCGTGGATATCTCGGATCCGGATCCGGATAGTATTTTCACGGATCCGACGAATCTGGATTCGGATATCCTCAAAAATCCTGAATATTCGGATTCATCCTACCTCTACCTACTCAAATATATAGAGAAAACTTGTAAGTCAATATATTATATGTACCTATATTGGGCCTTTTTGGTTGGGTACAATCGAGAACTAGGTGAGTGAAACCTAATTCGGGGTGTTTCTTTCGACCAAATCTCATATTTATGATAGTACTTTTATCTTTAATAGTAGTATAAAGAGAGCTTTGTTATCCGGAGGTGAAATTCAGTACTGTCCTAGATCACATAACTCACATGCTGATCTTTTTGTTCGCGAAACGCGAAAAAGGAATCGAAGTTTCACATTTTTAAGTCTTATCTTACCGTGGTAGTTTCCTAAAAATGTGTTTGTTGTCTTTTAATTATCTTTAAATGTTATGTATTTGGAGAAAAAAAAAAAAAGTAAAGAAGATGAAGTTGTTGGCCAACAAAACTAAAATTAAAATTAAAATTGAAGTTTGGTAAAAGTGTGATTATGCATGCATGCAGCTGAGGAGACAAACTAGTCAATTCTATGAGACTGTAACTCCTTATTTCAACAATATTTCACATTTTTTCTATTTTATTGTAAAAAAGTTTGGCATAAACTCCTCAAACTGCGACCCCTGGCTCTTCAGTTCCTGCGCATACAGATT